>QVNV01007887.1:0-14470 GCA_014825455.1 Pseudomyrmex pallidus
TGACCATTTTTCTCTCGACCTATCAAAATTTAATCTCGAATCTGATAGTTGTACTCAAAGAAAATAATTTCTCACATAATGTTAACAATTGCGCCTAAATATTTGTAATAATGTAAATCATAGAAAATTGACGCAACGTTATGTTTTAAGAGACGCTTGATATTACGTGTGCACAACTGTTCCTTCCTAGGTTTTATGTCTTTAATATTTTTTAATATTCTCTTTTTTTAGCGGAACAGAAATACAAGTATATAATTTATCTCACAATAAATACAATATACCCTGTGTGTACATTACAGTACATTATACATGTGAGCAATATATAAATATATAGAGTGTGAGAGACACGAAACTTGATCGATCTAAGATGCAGACACACTAGAAATTTCTTAGAAATATATAAATTTACATTTAATACGTATATTATTATTTGTTTTTTTTTTTTACATGATTGTTGTGCTCTTGAAGTTCTTATCTATTCATATGTGTTCGAAATCTTCGAGAGTTCGGAGACACATCTCCGAATCGAAAATATAATAACGGAAGTTACAGAAAGATTCTGTGACACAAAATATATATATCACAGTACAGGAGTGACGATACAAGTTCAGATCTCAACTTGGATAAGTTCTAATTGACGCTTTTCTTTCTCCGAATTTCATTTTGGCGTCAGAACGTAACCAAATTAAGCTCCGATTGGCATTTTTTAATCTTCTATCGTGTTAAAATATTACACGTACAGTTATTATTCTCGTATACTTATCTCTCTTCTGCTGAATAACGCAGAGAATAGAGAAACGCATTCCGTTTCTCCATTTTTCTTTTAATCACAATCTTAAAAATTTTGATATAAATATGGGCGACAGGTGTAATTTGATTTTGGTAGCTCTGACATATCACATGATTCTGCGGAAAATATTATGCTTATAGGAAGACAGAATGACACAAAAATCGCGGAGAGTTACGTCGCAATGATATAGCTTTCACTTGGTCTCCGCTTCCATGGCCGCGTTCACGCTTTTCCGTGACCTTATGCTCGATCTTTGTATCATGCTGCTTCTCAGGGTCTCGCCGCGAGTGGACGCTCTCATCGAACTCCGCAGACTGTTACGTGTAAACGATCGTTGAATCGTGACCACCGGCGGCATTTCCGCGTCTACGGGCTTTTTCCTGAAGAAAAAAAAAAGGAATATTAATTCACAAAATTTAACGTTGCTCTTTGCGAAACTTAAAATCCAAAGTAAAAACACAGGAGGACAATAGGAGCGGAAAAGTGTACGTGAAAAGAAACAAGTTGAGAAATTAATCGATCAAGATTCGATTGTCTTCAGCTTGAAAATATATGTTGACAAAATTACGAAAACATATAAAGAACGCAAATAATACGAATGAAGAAAAATCATATCGAAAAGAAAACCGAAATCAATATCGAAAAGAAAAAAAAACAAATCAACATTTTGTGACGGGACATTGAGGTAATCATTTTTTGACACTGACTTCGAGATGCACGGCATGTCCCACATCTTCTGATCCTTTCCAAAGTCCTCGCCGTCTTGCAAGGTTTGCGGCAAGTCTTTGTCGAGAGTTTCCGGCAAGAAGAGCGTCAGAAGACCGCCGAAAATGCCTATAATTCCGAGAAGCAATAACGGCAATATCGACGAGACCACGTCAAGATAGACGACAAACGGCGCGAGGATGCTGGCGACGTATCCCATTATGTGGATCAAAGCGACTCCCTGAGCTCTCACAACCGTCGGCAATACCTCGGCCGCGTACTGAAGACCGATGTTGTACGAAATGTTCACCCAGAATCTGCCGACGATCGCCAGCGTGGCCGAATAAATATCTGAAAACGTTCGGACAATCTAAAGGATATAAAAGATAAAGATAAAAAAATCACGTACAGGGTGAAAAACCAGTAGAAAAAAAAAAACAAAAAGCGCGCACGATATTGTGTTAATTAATTGCTGCGTTAATTATTTACTTTTTTAAATGTTTCATGTGGGAATTGTTTTCGTTAATAAATGAATAATTAAACGTAAAAATCGGAATATAAAAGAAACATCTGGAATGCTAATTGAAGACAGCAAAAATGAATTTTTTCTTCAGTGTTTTAATAACACAAATAAAATTCTGCTCGTTACGAAAAGCGCAATTCCGCGGTACTTACTGTTCGAAACCGCGCACGCCCATATGCTGAAAATGCCGGATATCACCATGGTGCCGCAAGCCAGCCACCGTCTGCCCCATCGATCCAAGACGAGGGTGAGGAACGTATCGGCGGGAAGTTCCGTGAACGCCGCGACGGTAAATGTCATAAAAACGTCGAGTCCGAGATTGTTCACGTTTCTCACGTGGCCATCGAATACCAGCGATATCGCCATCCTGCGACATGCACAATCGAGGTAAGAAACCTTCGCTCTTTGTAGTCGCTGAACATCGATATCTTTTACAATACGTCGCATATGTATATTCCTTGGTATATTTTGAAACTACAATAACTTTTGGAACTACAATAACTTTTTGTTAAAAATACAAAGGAAGAGAGAAATATTTTTCGTCGCAATCTTTGCGATCTACGTTTGGAAGAAAAAAAAAATTAGAACGGCGCGCTCACCAGATAATTATGAGAAGAATCGTGATGTTACGCAGACGCGGACTCCTGAACAGGTCCACCACGGAATAAGTTTTGTCCGCTTCCTGTTCCTTGCATATCCGAGCGCAAGTTTCCTGTGTCGCATCAACAACAACGGTTTTCACAACCGTGAAGTTTCATCATCGATAAACTCGACGAAATATTTTCTTGGGGGGAAAAACATGGATATATGTACAGAGAAAATAAACAAAGTTCGAGACTCTTACGCGAAACTGCTGATAAACGTTCTCGGGCACCTTCGTGTCGTTGATGCGCTCGAATTTACCCAGGATCTCGATCGCCTTCTCCACGCGATTTTGACTGACGAGCCACCTCGCGCTCTCCGGCACCAGCCACGGCGCCGCGATCGCCAGAGCCAGGGGAACGGAAATGGCAATGCAGGTCATCCTCCAGTCGGCCAGGAAATACGCGATCCAGGGCAGGACGCAGGCGGCGAACGTGAAGAACAGCGCGATCGACATGTTCGCCACGAAGGTGCGCCATTTCGGTCCCACGTATTCCAATACTAAGAGCGGAGCAGGTTGCTTCAAATTGGGTTTTGTGTATAAAATACTTTTATTAATTTGCATTTAAAAATTTAATCGGAAAAATTCCCGTTTTGCTGAGGTGAACGATGTAATGATCGGACAGGTAATAATATTTACTGGCCGGATATTTAAAAATTAATTATTACAAAACATTTATATACGAGAGCATATGACTCTCAAAGTCCTATTTCTTGATTTATCATAATATATAATATATTATATGACATAGTAGTATATTATATATAATATGTATTTGAAACATCTTAAAACTGATATTCACACATCTAATAATTATTTCCTTAATAGATGTCCGGTCATTAGGACAGTTACAGACGTTTTACGCGCAAGGAAAGGATGTATCGAATATATCTTACATAACGAAGTCACGTGTATCGTTAAATGAGTACTATTTTTGTGTGATAGCGGTCTCGCGAACTGTTGTTTCAGATTAGAGTCTCAACGAAATTACATGTCGTTACGGTCAGCGTAGTTCGCATTGACCTTGCACGCGATAATTGGCTCAAAATATAAGGCAATGAGATATATATTTCTTTTCAAAAAATGTGATTTCTGTTCGTAAATGATATATTCGGATACTAGAGCGCACGTACACACAGGGTTCAATATTTAACGTTAACTTCTCGTTGTTGTTAACTTCTAGCTGCTATTTATTAAACATAGTACAGCTTCTTGCTGTGTTTGTCGCGCGATTGCGGATGCGCGGGCAATTTTGCTACGAAACGCTTTCCGTTTTATTAAGAGAAAATAGCGCGGACATTGCTTGTGCAAGAAAATATTGTAATTAGACCGACGAGTGGTCATTTTTCTAATGCGCTGCCTTCATGCTATAATCCGTCTGTGAAGCGTAAAATTATCGGCGAACACAGATCGACGCGAACACACATTCAGCGATAGTCACAAGGTTGCGAGATAGTGGAATCCGTTTAGTTGCGTTTCGAGATTTCGAAATTGAGTCGTTCGCAGATTGCGCAGTCTCTCCTTTTACGCGTATCTAAAAAACTAAATCGCAATTACAAAAAAAAAAAAAAATCAAGATTTCTGACGTCTCCTTGTCATGTTTGATGCAAATAAATTTCGCACAAAAAATCTACGTGGTATGTACTTCTACCATCTATACGCGCGCGTAACATACGAAGAAAGAGAGAGAGACAAATAAAAAAAAAAAAAAAAAGGAAAAACAAAGATCCGCGATCCTTTCACGAGCCGCGCACGATTATCTTTATTAATTCAATAACGGCACGTGTCTCTGACATTGGCCACGCTTCTATACCGGTCGCGGTGGAGAATCGGCGAAACGGAACTGGCAAAACGCGCGCGAGTGCAATAACCGTGACTTCGCGAGTGAGTCAAACCTGGGCGAGCTTGACCTGAAAGTTGAATCCGGTGATCGCAAACGCGACCATGACTCGAGATACGTGCTCGAGATGCCCTTCCCGATTCGGGATCTCCGATCGGCGGTTCATCGTCAAGGCAAACGAACGATAAGCACTTTCGGCGCGTAAATAAACCAGAGCGCAATTGTGTTTCAATCGGACATTTATTTAAAGAAATAATTATTAAATATAATAAATAATTAATAAAAATTAAATCATCAACAATTCTCAAGTAATTTGCGCGAATTTATTCACATTTCATTTTTACCAATCTTTTATTTATATTTACACCTTTGCAGTCAATACTTTGTTATAAGTTTTCTTTAATGGATATCCGCGCGGCCAGTTGCGTAGGTGTCATTGGGACGAATTACCTCAGTTATTTGTTTGTTTTTTTTTTTTTTTTAAAGTGCGACCACTTTAAAATGTATGTACATTGTTTCCCGAGCCCACAATAAGTGCCTCGCCGCGATTTGGAACTTAATGGCGATTTAATGGGCTTAATTACAATGACAATAAAGTAATGATGATAGCGAGCGATTATCGTGACGGGGTTACGGACACAGCGTGACACGCTTCGGTGAACGAGCGCGAGATGTGTTTCTGGCACACATTGTTTTCTGCGTTCAAAAGAGGAGTATGACAAACGCGCGCCTTTCTCGACACGAGATAGACGCGTGTACCGTCTTTTTGCCGCTGTGATTTTACATATATATCTTTCTCATTAATAATACAATATAAAGCGTGACGCAAAATAACAGTTTCCATGATCGATTTCAATGGAATTCCATCGTGATCCCGCTCGAAACGATACGCATCGCCGCGTATCGCCGAGCGGTATCGGATATCTCGTAATTGCGGCTTTTCAAAGATTTCGCAGTCAAATGATTGATTGAACCGACAATTATCGCACGCTATTGTGGCGGTGTTGACAGTAATTAAGGGAACAAAATATCGCGAGTGACAGTTGAACCGCAATTTATCGATTTTACTTATGTAACAATTGATACGCGTATCGCGCTGCGCACTCGAGTGCAGACCAAATAAATAAATCACAGAATCGAGTATTCCGGTTTGGCGTAACTATCTCAACTATTGTTACTCGCAAAGGTGTCTCCTTCAGTCACGTAATTAATCGCAGAAATTAATCTCGCGGTTTTCAATTTTCTTCTTTTTTTTTTTTTTTTTACTAGAAATTTATTCACGTTTGCGCACAGCACACTTTGAACGTGTGCGCGATTCCTTCGACCTTCCAGACAACACAAAGTGCAAGGAAGAGTTGACTTATTGCTTAACAAGACAATAATTATCGCAAATCTCTGTGACTAACGTACAGCAAAATTACCGTACGCGATACGTAGAATACACGCGGTCAGATAGTAATTGTGAAGAGATGCTTGGATTACTCGAATTAATTAAAATTATAGTATGCTATTTTTCGATACCGCTAGTCTGAGGTGTTAAAAAATGGTCAGTTAAACAGAGTGAAGAAAAATTCTAATAAAACGTATTTATCTTACGTAACAACTGATTGTCACGTTATCTTTAGATTAATGTCTCCGCAATATTATAAATAAATGTTTATATACATTACGCAAACAAACGCGACGAGTAAACGGAAAACGTGAACAGAGTTACAGCTCGGTTATTTTCTTTCGAGTTTCTTTCGCAAGAGATCGTCTTTAAGAATTCTGTGAGTAAGTGACGTCCTTGCAGCGTTCAAAAAGGATCGCGAAGGAAGTTATATTTCCGCAGTTATATGTTTTTTTTTATGTACCTAATATGTACATCATGGTGAAGCAGTTGTCGAAGGCGAAGCCGACGAAGAATCGACAGAGCGCGAATTCCCAGAAACTTCCGGCCAGCACCGTCGCGACGCCCGCCAGAAATCCGGTTACGTTTGCGCCAACCAGCGCCGGTATCCTGCCGTATCTATCGGCGATCCAGCCGAAGATCAGACCGCCGAAGATCGCGCCGATGAAGAAGACGCTCTGGGCCGCCGTCGGCAGCGCCGAGTGCTCGCACACCCATCCCAACTGCAACGAGGATGATCGAGAATCGAATGTTTTTTTTTTTAATTATATAACATTTAATAATTTGTTTTCACTTTTTGAATTTAAAAAATAATTTACCGTACTGGGGTACATTTTATTTCGCAATACGCTTTCACGCGTGGGTTTTTTTGCCAATTACATAAATTTTATTAAACGCGCAAGATGTTACTTAATTTCATGGCACGTTCTCGTAACTTTATGTGTCGCGCGCAAACGCGCTCGATTTGCAGTGGATTCACGAGGTACACGAGTTTGCGACACATCGTTTGACATTGATGGGATAATGCGCGCCAAGTTAATTCTTTCGGCTGTCGAAACGTTATGAGTGATCTCGTTCGAGAGGATTTATACCGATAACAACTGCTTGCAATCCGTGTGTGCCACTTTCGAATGCTCTATTTTGAAATGTTGAGGTAAATTTCCGAAGTGACCGGATGTATCTGTCACTGATCGGATAGGTACTTATTAAAGAAATAATTATTAGGTATGTAAATATTCTCAATGTTCTGCGTTTTGAAAGATACAGTTTTTTTTAATTTTCTAATTTATTAGGTTCTAATAAATTATTTCTCTAACGAATACTCCGAGCGGTAGTGCTTGCACGGTCATTGGGATATACTTATCTTAATTGCGCGAATGTGTAATTAAGTGAATGTATGACCGCGTGTTTACCGGACGCGCAGTCATACATTCACGACGAAGAAAATAAAATATTTAAGAGAATTCTGATAGATTCAACCTTTTGTTTTGATCCATGAAAGACGTCCATATTCTTCTTACCTCAGTTGCCACCGTCTCGTAGGGTATATCGGTAAAATTGAACTCCCAGCCGTGCGAGCAGCTCTTCGTCGGCCAATTCGGATTCGCCTCTCTGATTCCGCTCGACAGGATTTCCGTATAATTCACATCGTACATCGTGCATTTCGAGTAGCCGTCCTCGCCGCTCGGTATCGCCAACGCGATCCTGAGACAAAGAAAAATACGCGGCGTATGTACACGGCTCGCCCATAAATAAACGTCTCGTAACATAATATTAGAAAAATTCTGTGGGAACAGTGTATTTTTTTCCCGAAGTAAGAAGAAGCTCTACGGTAAAATGTCAACTGTTGGAGCGGAGCTTGATAAATGTCAAGTACAAAAGTGAATATCCTGAAAATACGATAAGAAACAGAAAATAATGCAACAATACTCTACAAGGTGGTAGTCAAGTGCCCTAAAAGATTTTAAGACGTGATTCCTCGCACCAATTCAAAACAAAAACTTTATATCTTACTTAACTAAACATTTTTATTTTTTTTTCGCACGTACGATCATATGAAATTTTCGTGTGAATTTTTTGAATTAGTGTGGAACTACCTCTTAAAATCTATAATAGGCCTTAACTACCACCCTGTATATGTACAAAGATCTTTATTATCGCGTGCGTGTGCCTTCGGTTAATTATGCGTGTAATTTGACCTTTTACGTAAAACTCGTACAAACGAGAGAGAGAGAGAGAAAGAGAAAAAGAGCGAATATTTGACATCGATTCCAATGCACGTCCGACATTTTTTATCCCTGATATGTCACCGCGAAGTATCTCCGTAACGATTTGACGAGTCTCGGTGTGTAATTGTCTGTAGATAAATAGTAAACTTGCGACATCAGATCATAAATCCACAAATGTACGTGCAAACGTGTTTTTGTTAATGAGAAAGAGCAATTATTATTTTTACATTAAAATGCCTTTTAAACTCTTGGTTTTTTTAACACGTCTTATATACGTTATGCAACGCGCGCGAGGTATTAAATTGTTTAACACTAGTAGTTTTACCGTATCCGTCAATTTGACGGATATTTGAAACAGAAAAACAACATTTCACACATTATTATTTTTTTCATTTTTTTCAATATTTCAATAATTAGCTTTAAACACAGCTTTAAACTACAAAGATTTTTAATACTTTAGAATATGTTTTTTGTCAAAAGATAAATAAAAAAATTTCATAACTAGTAATAAATTTCACGGTGGTAAGAGCCGTTTGCTGGATGTGTGTTGCGCGCGGATAAATATATATTTAAATATATTTATATTTAAAAAGTGTAAATTTTCTTACACATTATTTTGAATTGAATTTTTCGATTTTTAAAATCATATAGAATGCTCGATTTGCATCACAAATATGAGAATACCCATTTTCCTTTCCCAATTAATTTAGAAATTATATTGCGAAAAAAACATCTCGACTTTTATCACCGTGAAATTTATTACTAGGTTTAGATCGTTGTCTTTTAATTTTTATAACATGCAATAATAATATTATGTTAGACCGGCCCAGTGGTCTCGCGGCTTGAGTACGAGGGCTGCGAGTTTTGGGAGATCCTGAGTTCGAATTCACACCGTTGTATTTTTTCGGTTAGATGGGCCGGTCTCTTTCAAGTCGAGTTTATCGATTGAAAAACGAACTAAATCGAGCCTCCGAATCCTATAAGACCTGTCGCTTATGAGTGTTATAATTAAGTGATCAAGCGGCAAAATACCAATTTGCACACGGAGACATCCCGCGCAAAGTGTCCGTTTCTCGTTTGTCGTTCATGTGCAATAAGCGTGACATTAGCGCGTGTCGTTATGTCGAAAGGTTTACACAACTATATTTCACGTTCACGCTCTCATTGCTCATACGAAGGTTCCGAGCAAATTTATTGTTTGTATTATATATGGACAACTAGTGCTCCCGACGAAGAGAACCCGAATGTATTAATTTTTCTTCGTGTGAGAAATTTATGTGCACATACTATATTGTATGTTTTATTGATTCTCGATTTCCGTTAACAGTAAGAAACATTTGCGCGAGCAAAGCAAACTTGGCGATCGTAACAACGGAAAAGTTTCGGATGACATAAGAGTTTGCGACGCCACATCGTATAAGATGACGGTTTATGACATTTTTTTTCTATTTTATTTTGATAAAATCTCTCTCTTTTTCTATAAATACAAAAAAGAACAAAAAAAAAAATAAATAAATAAATAAATAAATTTTACACTAACATTAAAATTAATTTTCTCGTCAATTGTTTTTCTGTGCTTGAAATATGTTCTGCGAATTTGTTTTTTTTACCCCCTTTCGTGTTTAGTGCGAACGCCCGTTATTATAATTATTATTACGAGATCGCGATTCGTCAATTAACAAACAAATTAGCATTTGTGAAAGGACGCCATTGGAATTTGCCTCGGAAACTGATTGAGGGAGTGTTTTTCTGTAACACACGTGCTATTTTTATGTATAGGTATACGATTTTCTTATATACAGATTTTCATGAAAGAGCGTGATATCAACCGGTCGTTTATCTCTCGTCATTACACTGACGTCAGAGACTATTAACCCGCACACGGACGCTGCACAGATACACGGAATTATTAATCGCGAGAACCTTGCGGAGAATCAAATTGAAAATTACGTCGCGAAGGTTTTTTTCGATATACATGTGTAGACATGTGTGTGTGTACGTACACAATATCGCATCGAGTCTATAATTTTACTCTTACCGGGAAAAGTAGTACGAAAATATATTAAAAAATATAAAAATTCGCACGGTGATTCATTCGCGCGCATTTTCATACCTTTCAATATATATTTTTACATATCTTACGAGCACACTTCTCGCATACATATCTTTTCTCGTAGTCGCTCATTTAACGGTTATCGGAGCTGAATATCGGGTACCGAGAATAGTAATGCGCGTCGCGTTGTTTCATTTTTTATTGAAAAAACTCCGAGAGACGCATTTTCCTCAAGCGCGAGTGTGTGCACTGTCGTTAATTGTGCATTTACATGCGATTAGCGCTGATTTTATTACATTATTTGTGTCGTTTTGCGACTATATACACGTCACTTTGCAACGGTAAGGCGACTTGCATAAGAGAACGAGAATATATATAAAACTCCATAAATAATAATCTTCCATTTTTTTCTCACTTGTTAAAATATGCGCGCGAGAGATTGTGTTTCCATCATTAACGATTAATGTATCTACTTTTTTTTTTATTTAAAAAAAAAGGATGCGGTTTTCAATTTTGCAAAGAGAGAAACACGACGTTGTTGATAGAAAATTGTTTGTGAACAAATTATTTTGCGTATCTGTCATCACGCATTCTCGACGTTCTTAAATTACTTAAAGTAGACCGACCGCGACCGCTTTGTGTCAACGCGGGAAGACCGCCGTCGTGAATCACATAGTTCCTCTGTGCGTATTTCAGATAATTGGTACGCTGAGGATTTATCCGCGAGCAATTAACCGCAGGAAAATAATCTCTCAGAGCGGAATACCGGTAGTCGTAAGCGATTTCGGAATTACCGCAAAACGCGTCCTTTACGCGTCATACAGAAAATTATCGCGTGTGTAGGAAATTATTGTAAAGAAGAAACTGTTTCTTCTCGTCGTTCATTTCTTTTTTTTTTTTTTGTTCGAAACAAATTTGTTTACGTTAGAAAGAGAATACGCAGTTACATTGCGTTAAATTGTTTCCAATTGAATGTTCTTTCCGTCAGTCGCGCGATGATATGTGTGTGTTTTATCAGAGTATCTTTCAATATCACAATTGTGTCTTTTATCGCGCAGATATCTTTTGTTCCTAATCCTGAAGACGAGATTGCGCTAATTAAATTTAATACCGAGTGATTAGAATCTGACAAATGGGTAATCACATTTTAATGCATGTTCTTACATCTACTCAGAGTGTGTAGGTATGTTTTTTCGCTTCAACTACATATTTGTAGAAGATAACAGAAAAAAGATAAAAGATATAAAAATGGAATATAAAAATGTGTATAAGAGTAACAATTAAATTTAAATATAAAAAATATTAACTTTGTGCGGGTGCTTTTTATATATTTTCTGATAACATATAATCCACTTTGGAGATCAAATCTTAGTTTCGATATAACCGTTTTTTTATCACATATTCAATGTGATATGACACGTTTATCACGGACAGACGTGGAATTGTCACCTATCGTATTATCACGAAACAATCGTATTCTTTAGTCATCTTCGTTTGAAACGTGCGCGTGGATAAACGCGCGTGAATTTTCGTTCCTACCTCTCTTCGACGGTGAGATTCTCCAGTTCCGGTACGCGGCACCAGTGCTCTTCCGGCACGAGGGTGATGAATATCTGCGAGAAGTAGACCCAGGCGACGAAGAAGGCGAACGGTATCATCAGCACGAACAGAATCTTCTGATAGACGCCGAACTCGCCGACGTGCGGCAGCAAGTCGTCGAAGTCCAGGTCCTTGGGCTGCTGTTCCTGCTCATCGTCCCGTTTCGAGTCTTCGTCCCTCCGCTCCTTGACGGAAGATTCCTTCTCGCTCGCCGGGAGTCCGCCGCTCTCGGACGAGGCCGAGGGCGACAAACCGTCGGGACTCGCCTCTTTCAGATCGTCGGCGGTCTCCTCGGACGTGGAGTACTTCTCCTGCGGCGCCATGCTGTCTTCGATCGAAACCTCCGAAGTACCTCGGGAAAAAAGAGGAGGCAACACTTTCTTCGCACGTCGATTGCCACGTTTCGACGCCAGCCTTCGGGATGCTGCGACACGGCTCTCTCTCTCTCTCAAATCCCGGAATCCCCGCGGACTCGTTTGAAAAAGCACTCGCTGCGCCGGCTGCGTCCTATCGTCGACGACGACGACAGCGAGTGGAATGATGCGGGGAAAAAAAGTTCACGTCCCGGAGAACATATTGGATATTCCTATACGTTGTTATATCGCGATAAAACAACGCTGCCTTGCGCGCGTGTGCTACTTTTCCTCGAATATCTGTATCGCGGAAACTAGATCGGCGACAAAAAAAAAACGAAGTCGATTAGCGGCTGACGATCGATCTATGATCCTCAATAAGTTAAGCCGGCAGCGATCATCGTGGGAAACGCGTCGCACCGCGAAGGTCCGATGGCAATATAAAAAGAGACCGATCCGAGGATATATATGCGACGTCGAAAGGAGACAGAAAACAAACAAACAAAAAAAAAAAAATTGCCGGCAAATCCTGAGACGAGAGGCAACGACTGAAACGATCTGTTCTGTTGGTGGCTAGCTATATAGGCATCGTAATATACGTGGGGTACATCCCCTCTTTCTTTCTCTCTCTCCCTGAAGTCTATCTGGCTGCTGTTGCCGCCGCTGAACAATTCAATGTTCCTCGCAAGCGGCATTGAACGCGCCACAGATCACATCGATCGTCCTCGTCCACTATACGTCCACCTCGTTGTCGTCGCCTCGAAACCACCACGGCGCGCGGCGTGTTGGCCTCTTCTCTTTTCTAACGGCGCGCATATACACAACGACGCAGATATGCAACCCGGTGGATATTTTTGGATATCGATTGGAATATGCTTACACACACACATAGACACCGAGCGCGCTTCGATGTGTCATCAAAGCGCGTTTAAAAATTCACATATAAAATACTTAGCGCGAAAGATTATACTGTAAAACTATAAATCAATCGCGCGAGTTTGTTTTTTCTGTCTGCATTTCTCGAGAAAAAAGAAGAAAGAATAAATATTGCTTTTAATCAAAGCAACATAAGATATTGTCTGATTGTCTCGTTGCTATCTTTTGAAAACAACGTGACGCTTATCATAAATTATAAACGTCTGTAATTAGACAGGTCGCAAATCTCTCCGTCAATAGTGAAGAAAAGTATGATACACATATAAAGAGGTGGATGTTTTCTAATGATCGGACATGTACCAGGGGCCGAATGTTTATTAAAGAAATTAATTAGCAAATATGTCAATTATTAAACGTAACAATTCTCAATGTTTTGTATTTTTTAAAGTGTTTTTTTTAATTGATAAGTCCTAATTTTACATAATACTTTGTTTATTACGCAAGACGTTACGCGAGAGTCGTGTTCTATTCTGATGTGATTTAAAAGACCAACACTTTTACAATTACTAAATGCAAAATTGCTAATAACATGGCAGTTCTTTAGTACACTAAAATCATATGTGTTGGAAAGAGGGGGAGAGAAGGTAAGATACGCGCGCGAGAGCGTACACAGTCGCAACGAACATATACAAGCCTTCATTAGATGTTGCATGGAATTATTGACGCTCATTACAGACGTCTGTGACGGATGTATTTATGTGGAAATAACCACGCGTTATTTTGAATTACGGATCGAATAATTGCATTCTAATTTATTATACAAGAAGACTTATACATACATTTCATTTTATATACAATTAAAGTTTGTTAAGTGATGTCACAACTAAATAACAATAAAAGGAAATATTTTTAGAAATTTGCTGTATTAGAATATGTTTATGTATATTCCAGTGATTTTCAAACGATGCGTCGCAAGAAGTGGCTGTGTGCGCCACGATTTATAGAAGTATGTCATTAATTTTGGAGCAAAATATGATTTTTCTAACGGTGTATAAACATATTTATCACATCCATGAATTAATAGCTAGCCTAAGTTTTATTCTTTTACACGAGGAACAAAAATTTTCGTTTTGCAGTGTGTTGCGAATAAAAAAGTTTGAAAACCACCGGTTTATTCTACAATTCTTAACAAACTTTTAACGATATAAATGTTTAAAACCTTTTATGTCATTTAATACTATATTTTTTCTAAACATATACCTATTTAAAGGTATTCGATATTTTTATACCATTCTGGTAGACAAGATCTTTGATAATATTAGGTTGGGGAAAAAGTTTCTTCGTATTTTATTGCAAAAATGAACCAAGTTTTATTTATATGTTAAATGAAGTTTATAAAATGAAATATGTGCCGTTTAGTTCGACCACCTTTTGCCATCTTTGAGGTAAAACCATGATCCCGTCACTGTA
>QVNV01007888.1:0-13022 GCA_014825455.1 Pseudomyrmex pallidus
CGTGCGACGCGTATCGTCGAATGTGCAATTCGACACGTACGAAGCACGTATGCGACATGTCAATGACGGTTCTAAGCAGCCCAGAAAATCGAGAGCACGACTACAGAAACGAGTTTGCTACATCACTTTAGAACTTATTAATTCGAGAAATTAAGATTCTTCATTTTATAGAGAAATTTTTTGAAATATTTTTCCACGAGTAAATTTTAAAATAGCAAACTTTGTTGTTTTTCCAATTAAAAAAATATCTTCCGTGCGAGTACGCAAATAAAATCGAGTGAGTTCCAGTTGCGCATCATCGAGACTGTCTTGTGTCCGATTGGGACTACAAATTGACATACTTTGCCGTGTTCATTTTATTTTGTGCGCATTTAGGTACCTGTAAAATCTAATATTGTTTTAGTTCAAATTTTGCATAACTATCTACGTATAATTTTGATTGGTAATCCGTGCTACAATGAAATATTTCGCGTTCTTCGCGAAACAACGTGCAAAACAATGCGCAATTTTACGGACAGTCTACATAAACGCAATAATTTATCGTTCAGAGGGAACAATGTTTGATGTGTGTGTGTTCGTGCTATTTTTGCAAAATAAAATTTACGCATCCCGCATATTCGAAATAAATCGCGCGCTTTTCGGTACATTAAAAAAAACTCAGTTTATAAAAAGACAGACAGTTTTCGTCCCAATAATCGCGCAAGACGATAATAAAGCAAATTGGATTAAAAAGACCTAAATCCTACATTTTAATCGGATTGGTACACGTAGTGCCTGTATATTTATCGACACGCACGCATGCATTTCGTAACACGTTAGTTGTTATCGCGCGAAATTCAGTTCTCCCGCAGATTCTCTCTCGTGTCACTGCTGTGTTCTTGGAAAGTTTCGGCTAACCGCGTCAGCGAAATATTATTATTATTATTATTCCGAATTTCTACGCCAGATGTCTGTAGTTTTACGCGACATGTTGCGCAAACTCTGATATCGAATTCATGGGGAATTCCCGATTTCTTTTCAAAGGCGCGCTACGTCCCGCGACAGCAACGCGCGGCGACACGAAGATGACACGACGGATTTAGAAGGAAACACGCGAAACTGGATGCCGAGTTGGCGAGAGTTGATCGAAATATATGACACATACAGATTCGCTGTCGCACGTGAGATCATCTTCCAAAGACTCGCGCGTGCATACGTATGAAGCGTGCAAACTCGAAGAAATACTGATTTAATCCGACTTTTTCATGAATAACAAATGAAACAGCTCACAATTTGCGTATGTACCTATCTGAACAAAACAGTCGAAGAATCGAAGACTTGTGAGATTCTCTTTTATACAAAAATCGAAATATTTTGTATAACTGACTTATTTTGAAATTTATCATCAAAGCGAAATGCAGACTTGCTTTATCAGGTTTAACCGAGGATCAAATAAAATGAGATTGTACACTTGACTCTGAAACAACTTATCGTGAACATAAATTATGCGAGGTAAAAAAATCTCGTGTATATTGCAAGTTACCCAATTTGCGTAACTAGTATTACGCGTTTTACGACGTTGTGTATGCATGTACATGCACTATGTCATGTGCGCTAGTTACTGCTGGCACTCTGTACACTTCCGAGGTACTTCTCTGCACATGCAACGTAGCGATCGCATCAAGGAATCTTAACGCATAAGACGTGTTCGCGAACGAATGCGAATGAGAGAAAGTCGGAACGAGGATGTCGCACACCGGGGACTCGTAATAAATTATTTAACATCAATTTCAGATCTCGTGCACACTTTGGCAATTCGCGTTCAATTATTCACCGGTTCGCCATGCGAGAAACGACGCGGCTTGGCTTCTTTAAAATAACATCCGATTTTTTTGCCAATTCGTTCGCGTAATACGTTTGTTACCTCGTGTTTTATTTTCCAACTTAAGCAAAGATTTGATTTATCAGTATTTTTTTTTTTTAATAAATTCTATATAACTTTGAAGAACTAAAATATTTCGCTGATCGTTGTGTTACGACCTGGCCAGGAACTATTCACAATCAGCTTTGTATCTATAGGTTTTTTATCTAGTTACTGAACAGTTACTGTCAAGTAAAACTAAACTAGGAAAACTGACCAGTTTTTGACCGGTAATTAGTTTTTCCAAAATATATTCCTACTAGGACTGTTAATCAACATAGAAAACGTTACGTTATTTAAAACTCAATTGTTTACAGCGTCGAATAATAAAATAAAAAGACGGATTTGAATAAAAGATCGCCACACACCGCGTCTAGTAAACGTGGTTCGCGGTTCGATGAATTTATCGCTAATTAATTTCGACTCGATCGAGCCCGTACGTTCGAAAATTTCCATAGAATCTATGTCGACGCTGCACGCTGTGTAACCGCGCTATCCGGAAAATGAATTACTCTCAACGTCGATGCGTCATATTGTCGTTTATTCGATGCCGCGGACGTGGCAAAAATAAAGCGAGATACGAACAAGAGGACGATAGACGATAACTAACACTACTCTCTGTCGGCAACTCTCGCAAAACCGATTATTAATATTTTATTTCCGATACATGTGTCTCTCGTCACTTTTGCGAGCACATTCGAAAACGTATCGACCGTGGTGTCGCACGCACATATATGTATGCACATGCGGGGATATGTATAAGGTATTAAACTGAAATAAACAAATGCTTGATGCAACAGAAGTAATAAATATGGTACATACTTTCATGTTTTTTTTTTTTGTAGAAAATAATTTACTCGCAAATTGAATTCAAAATGTATTTAATTGTATCTATCGCGTTTTGAACTCGGAACCGAATAATATACGTTGGATAAATTATCACCATTTCTATGTCTATATAATAATCGTTAACGAATGCTCGATTATATGAAATGAAATTGAACTCGCATTAACGATTAACTACGTTTGCAGAAATGCAATTTAGCGCACCCAAAACTTGACTCATAACCGTAATATATCGCGCGTACGTGTATACATTATGTACATGACATCGTTCGTTAGTAAAACAACCACAATGACACTTAACGGTTTTTTTAATTGAGAATGAGAAAGATTGAATATACATACTTGTCGTGTTTTATTTTCTCATTATTAGAGCTCGATGGAAAGTTGATAATAAAAACACGATTGCGAGTCTGCCGGAAAGCTCGTTAACCTTTCGAACAAAAACGGGATGCCAAGATGACGAGAAATGCTCTTTACGAACAGTGACTAGCACGTGCGTGATCAAAGAAACTACTTTTCAATGGCACGCTCGCGTATTACGCTTTTTTTTTATGGCTCGTTGTAAATTAACGTCTTCGAGCGTCTTCTTCTCAGACACCGCGCGTTTGCCAATTCGTACGTCAATCCGGACTATGTAAATCATGATGTACACTCTCTTTCTATTTCGTAAATAATATATAGGTTTTTTCTTTTTTTATCGCTTTGATTGCGCGCGTTTTTTGAACCATGCGCGTGTTTTGCAACGCGCGTTGAATCAATTGCACGCGTGTCTCTCGAGAAATCGATGCGGCGCTCCCCTATCTTCTCATCTCTCCTCCCGCCGAAATCAAAGCTGCATATTTTTCCGCTTTTGTTCGGCGCGGTGAAAAAAACCGACACAGTTTTCGGAGCAAAAAAGCTGGAGCGGCTTTATTGAATTACAGATTTTGAAGACTGCGAGGGCGCGGTTTACTGCGAGCACTTCTCGCCGTTCTTTTTCTCTCCATCACACATAACCAAGTAGAGTTCTTTTTTTTTTTTTTCGCGCGACTTCTTCGTGCGAGATCAAAATGTCCCGTCACTTACGTCGACAATAAAACACATACTGACGATCGTCGTTACTCGGCACTGCCCCCTTGTTGCCGACAGCGATAATAAATTTTCCCGGTGCACAACCGGAGTGAAGCTGCAATGGTGCCGCACTATGTAAAGCGCGTTATCGATATGTAGAATAAACAGAAAAGATGCCGCGGATCAGAGCGTAACAACCGATGTTTTAAAATATCAAATTTGCAATATATAATTTCGACAACGTTTCGGATATCATCTTCATCTTTTGCGACGCTTCAGAAACTCGCAGAGTTCGCTAAAAATATTCCTTTAGCGCAGTTTATAATAAATTCAACGGCACTTGCGTAATATTTAATCCAAAACAAATGACTCTTGCAACAAAAATACTTGAGACACTTCCGGTGGATAAACTTCCATCGTGCACTCTTTTCTTTTTGAGAAGTTTTTCGTTAAGTTCTCGCGGAAGAAAATAGACTTTCTCGTGCGCGTCGAGACCTTTCGCGATATTTTGAGTTTTCTCTCAAGTTTCGCGAGCGCGCAAAGGAGAAAAGAGAGAGCGTATAAGATGAGTTTAAAGATTTCCGCGGGAATCCACGAAAGGAAATAGAAACCGCTCGTTAGAATGACCCATTCAAAGAGCTTTAAACATCATTATCGGATCCTCCTTCGATACGTTCCCGGTAAGAAGAAACGAACGACAGCGGAACGACGACGAAGAAGCGAGAGAACTTTTCGTGTCAAGCTCCTTTTACGAGGGAAAACTTTTCGTCGGACTCGCGGTCGGACGATTGGAAGTCATTCATTCTGGTTTGTTCTCACGTTCGTGCGAGGTCCAACAAATTTTAACTCTTATAACAATAATGGTCTTATCGGTTCAAGTGGAACCGGTTGAACTCAATTTACATAGTGATGTACAACTTTAGCGCGCCCTCGGTAATCCTCAACGTTTCATCGATCGTCTGCGTATTTCCGGAAGCTCATCTCGTTAAAAAAATCATTACAATTATTTTTTTTCTTATTTTCTTATTATCGTTTTTCTTGTTTTTTCTTTGCGCGTGTCTCTGACAGCTAATTTGGCCTAATAATCGCATCGTGATCTATCAATATATCAAATTGTTTAAGAAATTAATTATATTCAAATTAATAATTTTCAATTAATAATTATTGCAAATATTAACTGCAGTAAAGTGTCTCTAACTTTCCGATAATTTGCGTATCTAATATGTTACGCAATATAATTCTTACGCGAAACTTTTCGTACTTCACATGAGTATTAAATTGACTCTGGCGTATCTTATGCATAAAGATGATAACCTCCGAGGCGCCGCTATCTTTCTAAGTATGCAAAATAATTCGGAGAGAGAGAGAGAGAGAGAGAGAGAGAGAGAGAGAGAGAGAAATTTAACTTTTCCTTCATCTCGAGGAATTATAGACGGGTGGAATTTTAGAGAAATCAAATCATCAGAGAAAGAAGTGAAAGTATTTTACAATATTTTAAGAAATATAGAATTCCCTATACTATAGATTAAGATTAAACGCGTAAAATGTCATTTTTTGCGAAATCAAGATCCGGGACACAATTATTTATGATTTTAAGTAACAATATTTTTTAAACAGAAATAACTTCTACGCATTAACATCGTTTCTTTCTAAATATCTTTGTATAACGAAACAATATAACGAAAAATGAAATTCCTAGTATGTTAGACTAATGCATGTACATATTTGTTTCCCCGTTAACGTCAATATGCATACAACGCAATGAATCCGCGCGCTGTAACACACGTTCGATGATGCGCGTCGCGAAAATACTGTCGAAACAAACGACGACGATGGCGCGCCAAAGTGCAAACAAGCGCGAATGTTTGCAATTAGCAAACATCAACCATCAGGCGGAAAGTTCGTTGACGATTCGCGTAACATCCGGTGATTGTTGCCGGAAGTCGAAACTCGCTTCTGTAAAGCCTTCCGGGAAATGGAGACCTGGCCCCGACAGTCTCTAGCTCGTTTCTAGCCGCAGCCACTGTTGTACTTCCGAAACAGTTGCGGATCTTCCGCACAGTCGCGATAACCCAGCGAGGCACGGGATGCTAACTCGCAAGCAGAAACTGGCGCGACTAGAGGCTACGTGATCTCCTATCGAAATCCAGACGTGAAACTAAATCTCGACAATTAAACTAAGCGACGTCAAGTTTCATCTGTACATATACCATGTTGTGTATGACGATTGGCTTCCAAAGGAATGCGAATATCGCAAAGATTACGAAATACCAGGGCAGCAATTGATAAATATCCAAAACGACGCATAGGTAACAAACTTTTAACACCGTTGTTCTGTTAGGGGATGAAACTTGTCAACGAGAGACAATGTGATGTTACTGTCGCTATCTATGCGTCGTTTCGAATACTTATCAATCGCCCCACGCAATGCAAAAATATACTCGCAAATATATATTCTCATGTTGTCAAATTTACTTCGCGCAGAAGAAGTAATTTAGACGCGATACTTCTTGATGAAGAAATTCATATATAATGATGCGAAAACAGCAACGGATAACATGCCAAAGCGACATGGCACTTTGGCAGGCAAGGGCTTCTGTAATAATTAAAGTGCGTTGCACACGCTGCCAAAGCGTCCCTCAGTAATTACGATAAACTCGAGGGTCATTTTGCCTACGAGAGCTCGCAGCGCTTCGTTAACGTTATGATCAAAAGCATTGCGTTGCTCAATTAATAATTCACAACGCGCTCAGGTAGCACGTAATATATATAATAATAATACGCCCCTGTCCCGCGTTGCGTTAAGCAAAATATCAGCCCTCGATGTTGAATGAAAAACGAGTCACGATCATTAGTAACTGAATAGCGCTTATTAATTTTACACGTATATGTTACATATATCAATATCTTTCCGAAATTTATAATTCTGTTACGTTGTCAAAGCGGGGCTCTTATTAAATGACGATATATGCGCTTATACCAGTCATTTTGCGAGGGAGCGCCTATTGACGTTTCAACTAGATTCTCGACTGTATTTTGTATGCTCGTTCACGTTGCATTTGTAATACAGGGCATGCAAGTTCGCTAAACATTTCGCATGAATTTCTAACGTTAATTGACACATATACACTGCTGCAACGTGCTTTTGGAACGCACGCGCTCGTGTTACGCAACTGCGTATGTATGTACGTACGAGTCAAATTGACATATTCGAGCGAACGCAAATGTTCTTCTGATTCGCCTCCCTCCTCAAAATAAAAACACCAGACTTCCGAAAGATATATATTGCAAAGTTTTAATTAACGCAAAATTGCGATCGCGGTAAATATTTTTCAGCGACTCATATATACATATAATGAAGCAAACGATAAATTGTCAGAGAACGAGACAAATGGGGTAATCAACTTTTTTAATTTTCAATTCGGCGCAACGGCAGGGCGAAACATTTCAAAGGCCGACTTGTAAGCGAAACGAGTCCGGCATATAAAACAGAGATCGAAATTCGAAATTCGTCATGCGCTACGCCGCCGTCTGGACGCAGTTTCGCCGCCGAGCAAACGAATTTGCGTCTCTCCGAGCAATAAAAAAACTTAATTCGAACGACACGGTCTGACTAATCGTGACAGTACTCTGCAAAAATGAGTTACTTCAATGAAAACGAGCTGCGCCGTGTCACACGTGCGATTTATCTCTTGCAATTCCGCGATCGAAAATGTCAAGTACATATTACACGTGTACAATCGTGCTTACAGCATGCAGCTTTTACTTCGTTACGTCGTCGATTCTGCCGAAACTTTGCACATACGTTCACGTTTTACGAGAAACGACATTGCGCTTGCGATGCTCGTGATAAAAAACAAAAACAAATATTTTTTTTTGTCGAGATTCGAAAGCTCAATGAGGATAATGCGCTATTTTTCGAATTCAGTCAATTATTCGGAGAACTCAAGAGGACTTTCAATGCAGAAAAGTTCATGGTATTTGCAAAATCCTGCTCGCGCATAGGATTCTATTAATTGCATTCCAGCTCTGACGTTAGAAGTACACGTCAAGTGCAGAAGACTGAAATCTTGCTGAGTAACTTCGACTGCGAACTGACATCGGAACTTGTCCTGGTCTAGTAACCGGAAACTTGTATGTAACACGTGTTCTTACCTACCAGGTACCTAGTTAACGGTTGCATTGCAAGATGTCGAGTGCCTTTTGAATGTATCTCTCTGCTTATTAACCGTTAGTTATAATTCCAGCGTGCGATTCATGACGACCTCGTGCACAGCTTGTGAGACTCTGGTCAAGAAACACGCAGCGTGTCGCGAGGAAAAACACACCGTCGCTTTTTTGCAAATAATCTCGCTTATAAAATGTACTATATATTTTGCCGTCTCGTCTTTTCCTCGGTCGCAATAAGTTTCAATTTTCAAGATTTCTCTTCGCGAGAGAATTGTTTGTTGACAATAACAAAAAGTAAAACGCTATTACACAGGCAAGTCTAAACAATCGTACTCTGATAATCGTTATTGAAAATCGATGCTGTATTGCGAAACGAAGAAAGAAAAGTAATAGAAACGATGAAAACTGCGTATATATTATCAGTTTTCGTGGTGGATAAGTAAACAGCAACCAATTTAATTAACTACTAACAGCCAGTTGCCACCTCCGCCAGATTTTATCCTGACATTTTTCTCTCGAATCGAAAAGGTTAAATGGCATCGTCGGAAGTACACGTCAGTTACAAGAACCGCGGAAATATCGAAGTTATTTTCAGCTTCCAGTACTACACTCTGCGCCGGGAAACTTCTCTCACGCTGGTAACCGAGAAGTATATAGTACCTCCACGATACAGCTCCGTACTACCTGTACCTATCCACACTCGAGTGGCTTGGAAATGAGTTTCGCGGCGTTAACCGCGATCTTGACCGCTGCACGAAAGCGCGGCACGACTGCGATACTGCAAAACACAGACGACAATGACCAAACAACACGTCAGGTTAACAAAACTCTAATCTATACAAGTTCTTTCAGAAATTAAACTAGATGGTATTTTCGTTTCGTTTCATCAAGTAAGCGCGTGTCTCTTTAACGTATAAAATATAATATTAGTGTAACAAAATTGTATCTTGTATCTTTTACGTAATATATGAGAAATTTAATCATTAAACTTTTTAACGCTGCTGACAAAGTTGCTTCAAAAATTTGCCTAATTTTGGCAGAATTTTAATGAAATTTTTTTTCAATGTTTGTACAAACATGTAAAACTTTTTGTTACAAACAGCGTTCTGTTTTTGTAATGACGACGATTTGAAATCGTCGCGCGTAAAACACATTTGCGCGACCGTTGTCTCCCGTCGATTCATCAACCGACTATTTCACTATTTTAAAATGAAAAACGTAAAAGTGTCTCAAAACAAAGAGAGAATTTTGATGTAACAAAATATTTCACCCACGTGTACGCGTGAAACAGTAAAGTTATGTACTGCATGTGTAAGTCACAACGTAAAGCGAAAGTCGTGCTTTGTTTACCCATCAGCGAATATGTCGGAAAACAACGCACGCGCACGCACGCACACACATACACACACACACACACACACACATGACTTAACGGGAAAAAGATAACGCACACTACGGTTATCCAGATTTACGCCGTGCGCGTGGATTTTCCGTTAAATGTACCAAACTTGTCAGGATAAATGAGCGTTTATCGCTGTGACACAGAAAGAACAACCCACGGGATTTGTTAATGCTATAAATGGCGCGATAAATTCTCTAGCGCGATAACGGATCGATGGACGCAATATCGTATTTTAGACTGTTACAAATTTGTCTGGGATATTTATGTGTGCTGTTTGTGTTCTGCAATTGTTTACCTCTGTATATGTATTTTGACGAAGAACATTACAATAATACGCTGCGCAACGTTGAATTGAAATGTAAAATTATAAACAACAAGTTTTATATATGTGCGGATATATCATAAAATATAGATATACGCGTAATATTACACACATATATAAATGCGTGTCTAAATATTAGTGAATATTTTATTATAAGTTTTAAAAGCTTCCGACAATTTTAATGAAGTAATAATAATACACGTCAATGTGCATTGACAATTAAATTGGGAATTTGCCATTTTTATTAAATAATTAGGCGAAAAGGTCTGGAAACATTTATATAATCGCGTTTACTTAAAAGTTCTCTTTTATTTTCCGAATCTGCCGCAACGTGTGCATTGCGCGCGCTACAATACCGTATCAGTGATATATCTCGTCCGTTTGCAGTTCGATCTAATCGTATTTCACTTCCTTCCATCGAATCGCGGAGAGCGAGAATGCCCGGCGCAAGCCAGTGCAAAATGCAACCCGTAGCTACCATAAACTATGGAAATAGTAGAAAACCGAATGGCTACTCACGACCGATCGAATATCGCTCGAATACTGCTACACAGGCATTTCGCGCGCAACCGCGCGATATTAACGATGGCCTCTTCTCTTTCGCAAGACTTCATTACGACGCATTATCATGCATAATTAATTAGCGCGTGTGTAATATTCGATGCGCAAATTGATATTACCTGCTTCAATAAAACGTGGCTTGCGATTATCAATATTATTGAGAAAATTAAAAACGAAATTAATCGAAACTAAAAAAAAAAGAATAGTCTGTTAAGGCTTTTAACTGTTATAAAATATTATAACAGTTAAAAGCCTTAACAGTAAAAAGCCTTCGCTAGGAGATTTTATTTAAATTTTACAAACAAAACTGTCGTATCGGTAACATATATGACTATCATTGCATTTTACAAAGTTAATTAGCAAAAAATTCTGCTTTCTCATATTGCAGAATTTTGAATTTTTTTTTTTTATTGCAAATGCAAATTTGTGCAATGAAATACATGCGATCTACTTTTTGTAATTGTAACTACACAATCCCCCACGGTTTTACATAACAGGACTAGATATCTACATATACATATATATCACATGTATATGTAGCGCGTGTCAGTTTTCCAGCTATTATACCGGGGCAGGATAATAAACACCCATTACCGGGTAACTCACTCAATATTGCAACTTACAGCGAGGTTTCGGTGGATCGGTTGCGCTACTGCGCGCAGGATAAATTCATTTCTAATAATGCGCGAGCTTAGATTACCGGCAACGCCTAAAATTCGACACCGGACGACACTTTGCGCTTCCGATATGGATCCAGTAGTGCTGCGGTACGGTAGAATCAGCGCGGCGGCGTTTGGGAGTCGTGTTCAGGGATGAACGAGGTTCTTAACATAAGCCGAGAGAAATCACGGTATTACGCGTTGCAAGCGCCGGCTTGTTTGAAGCTTAAACCAGTCGCCAGGATAAACGGGGGATTTTTGGTCGGAGCTAATGGGTAATCAATTGAATCGCATTATATAAACAATAGTATTTTTTGGAAAACACGCGAGAGAAATCTAATGTTTTATTTGTCATTAAAGCGCGCACGTATGAAATATTTGCACCACAAATGCATTATCGGTTTTCTCTTTCCACGAGATCGCGAGTAATTTTTTTTTTTTTTTTTTTTTTTTTTTTTTTTTTTTTTTTTTTTTTCTTATCTCTTTGAGAAATTACGTCACTTCTTTGTCATTAGAAAATATTTATAGCTTTTATTATAATTAGCAAAATAGCGACGTTATTAATGTCAATATTTCTTGAAGTTTGTATTTCTCGTGCAAAAACAATGTGTTGTGTCCGATGCAAAATTTTCTGAACAAAATTCACCACAGAGATTGGGTAATCGCAATTATGTTTTCCGCGGTACACTGTAACAATCATTAACGATCTTGCGGCAATTAAGTTTTTTTGCTAACTTTATGAATAATTCACGAATGCCTTGCTGTATCGAACAGTTGTTACAGCATCACGGTCGATGTATAAGTACATAGAAAGCCCGCTTAAATTAATCTCGATAATACCAATTCCGATTACCGTAAACTTTCGACAGCTTAACAAAGTATACAAGTACACTACGGTAAGAAAATGCATAAAATTAGATATCTATTTAATTATCGCGGAACGTTAACAAAATCAAATGTTGTAGCAAAACGGCTTAATTACTTTCTGCGCGCCTGGTTGAGCACGAAATCGCACGTTGTCTCTCACTTTCTCTTTCTCTTCTTCCCCTCACTCACTCTTTTATCCGCGTTTTTACGTTATTTTCACAATATATATAGTATTTTTTTCTACTTGTATAGTATTTTCTACTTGTGAGTTTCTCCGCGCGACGTTTTCTACTTGACTATTCCCTCGAAAGAGCGCGGGGAAGTTGTTCCTATATACGCGCGTATTCAGAATACGTGAATGTATAGTAAACGGAAGTACGAGATCCCTGGATTTTCGGAGACGCCAATATGTAGATGTATATCTGGTAAGTACTACTGTAAGTACTTTAGACGCGCGGACAGAGAAAGGCGAAACGGCAACTTGATATCCCCGACTTGTTTTAACAATACACACATGTGCATTTGCGAACAGAATCTAGATTAAGTCGGACTGTGTGTGTGTGTGTGTGTTTGCAAAAAAAGTTTCCGACATTTGTATGCAATCTTCGCGACAGAGAAAAATAAAATCTTAGATAAAATTTCTCCCAAAACGCACAAATGTTGTTTTTATTATTGGTATTTCAATAAATCGATAATCTCACTCATGAATTCTTCAGTAATACTCGCGGTATTGTAACGCCAAAAGAATGAATAATTTCCGCTTTTTATGCAACAACCCGCAAAGCTTGCCTTACAAAAGCTACTAAATTTTGCAAGAGAAAAACTAAAACCTCTCTGCAGAAAACATAACATTAAAATATCCTCCGCCGGAGAAACAAAGAAATCAACGAGTAAAAGAAAACACACATACATACACAGGATTAAATCTAGCGCACGTCTGCGTTCAACGTACGATTTTTATTCCTCATCGGGCGCGCCGCAGTTTTATTCTGTTCGCTCTCGCAACTACGAACACGTCTTGTACATCTCCGGCCCCGGTGAGATGCGGTGGTAGTTTATCACGAATCAATCGCTCGTATCCGGAGCGTAAAATGAATTTCCACTCGCGATCGTTAAATCCCTTTGGGATTACCGCACTCGGGAGTTCGTTGTTTTTTTGCCCGGAATTTTCTGGACTCTGACATTCTCGAACATCCAGTACTATATATCGAATACTTTATATACATATACACACACAGACACACA
>QVNV01007903.1:0-10449 GCA_014825455.1 Pseudomyrmex pallidus
GTGTGTGTGTGTGTGTTATGTATTTATTACAACAGCCGGAGTACTTTCACCGGTTACTCGCGCGGCGCCGCCAATCGATTCTACGCACGCACGATCTATCTCCATCCGAGAAAATCCATTCGCTCTCACGGGAAAACACGGCGAGAGATATCCCGAGCTCGCGGAAGCGATACATCAATAGTCACAAATATATATAATTCGTTGTGTGAGTGTACATACGTGTTTCCCTTGTTGCAACAAAACGGCGTTGTCGAATCCCTCAGATAAGAGGACGAGGATCGATGAAGATATAAGTTAATATTTGAGAGAAACAGAGAGAAAAAGAGAGAGAGAGAGAGAATGAGGATGACACGGATCGATATTTCCCAATCGATCGATCATCGTTCGAAGAATATATCGATATTGCGCCGTCTCTAATTCCGACGCCGCGCTGCCGCCGCTGGCCGTTCCCGTCCGAACGAGGCCGTTTGCACACACACGTGCACGTATCTCCCTTGTCGCTATATAAATACACATGCACACAGAGAGCTAACCTCGGTTGTTCTGGCAGCGGAGAAGACGCTCCTGTCATCCGTCAACGACGCGGAGGTCTATATATTACGTAAGGCCTCTTTCTCTCTCTCTCTCTTTTCTCTTTCTCAATCTCTTCCGCTTCGCGTTCAGTGCGCTCCTCTTTCTTTCTCGCCATTACTCCACGCGCTCTCCCTATCAATTTTTTTTCTCCCCTTTTTCTCGTTCCCTTTCCCAACGTTCCATTCGACATCGCGAAAAACCGTAGACGCCGTTATCTCTCGGAGCGCGTACAATCTGAGATATCACAAAAAAAAAGACCCCTCGACCTTTTACCGCCGATTCGGTTGAAATTAATGTTCGAGGAAAATTTACGTTTAATTGCAACACGCCGCAGAAAAATTCAAGAGAGAGAAAGAGAGAACGTTTAAGAATTTAAGAAGCTTAAAAAAAACGCAATGTGATTTATTTCGCGCGAGAATAAAAAGCTCCTAAATTTCCGGGAAAGTTTTTTTTTTTTTTTCCTATTATTATCGACACTCTCTCGAGCGCCGATTTTCGGCGTGAATTAAATTTAGCCGATCCAAATTCGACAAAACGCGCGCTCCGATCGCGGCTCATTGTGCTCGGAGAGACATAATTGAGCGCCCGGAATAACCGCAGCGGGGTGAACACGAGCGAGTAGGCGCCGGGCATTGTCACGCATATGGGTGCGAAGATCAAACGTCGGGTTACGAGCGTGCGGTAAATAAATAGATTGCGAATTAATGGCGTGAGTGCGCCATCGGCGCGCCGCCTCTGTACGGTGGCTGCGGACACGATCGTCGTTTAAAACGCGACGGAGAATCCAATTGACAGATTTCGCGCGCGAGAGGACGCACACAATCGCGGAAAAATTTGACGGCTCCATAGAAGAAAAAAAAAAAAAGAGAAAACATTTCCAAATACTGAGTTTGTTTAAGAAAATGAGAGCGAGACGCTGTTTATAAATCGACTTCGGTGAAGATTTAATCGCGGCCTTGATTAACTTGGCTTATTTGAGCAGCGCGCGCGCGCGATTCAAGTTTTAAATAAAACGAAGGAAAAAAGGACTCCCGCGGGAGTTTGTGAGAGGAGGAGCGCGCTTTTCCCGACTTTTATGAGTGGACATTTTAATGTGGACATTTCCCGAGACGTTTAATATCCATCTCGAGAAAACTTTAATCCGAGACTTATTGATAACCCCGGTGTCCAGGCGCGTTGAGAGAGCATAGAAGTTATGAAAACGACTTCAAATTAAAAACTCCGGCGACAGAGAAACTCGATTTCAAACTTCTTCCGGCGACACGACGAAAGAATGCGCGTCTGGCGTTTTCTCTCACACGCGTTTCGTTCAGACATTTTTTTTTTCTTTAACCGCACGCAGAAAACTTTGTGTGTTGCTCTTATACAAGCGCACAGACGCGCATTACATAACACCAATGTGCGCGCAATGTAATCGCTCAAATACGAAGAAGACAACAATTCGATATAATATTCGTTTATTGCGCGACGAGTGAATTGATAAACGCGCGGCGTCCGACACGCGGAAATAAACGAAACGCGCGCGGATTGGAAACAAACAAAATTTATTAAATCCCATGCAACGGCAAATTTCCGTGCGAAAATTCATTCATCGCCGCGTTCTCCTCGAAATATAATATATCGAAGATGCGTGCCGAGCTGAAACACGCATAAATCTCCACGATTCGTCGTTATCTCAGTTATCAACAATTCGCTCGGCGTTCATAAATATAGATATCGATATTCCATAAAAATATCATTCCGCAAATCGATAGAAACTCAGATATCCGCGCGCGTGTGTGTTTCGGTTATCGCCACTTCGTGCTAAAAATCATCGACACGTGATGTGATCGACTGATGTCTGGCTTTCGCGATGCGGTGACATTACACGGTCGAGAGAGACGCATCCGAGCACGAATGCGACATGTCGATCACACACACACGCGAAAAACACAAATATCGAAAATTAAATAAAATTCAATATTTCTATAGAAACACGCAGACACGAGAGAATCGTCGGAAAAACTGTCGATAAAACTAAAATATTCTAGAAAGAGAATAAATCAGAATAAAAGGAATACTTGTAACTTTTACATCTCAAAGTTGCAAAAGAAAAGAAAGCAAACTTTTCCGGAAGAAATATCGTCGGACAATTCAGCAAAAAAAAAAAAAAGTTAACGCGAGAAGTACCGCCTCGTAACACGGGAGGGTCGTCAAATTAATGCTGTTCGATCGAGCGTAGATTTCCTCAGCGCGGAAAACGAACGAGAAACGCGCCGTTACCGGTCCGAAGACGCCGGCGCACCTGTTTGCTCGTAAAGTGTCTTGTGTACAGTGCTCGATTCTCTCGGCGTTATGCATGTGGACTCGCGATGTACGTCCAAAGGTGCACGCGAGCGTAATTTCTCGTGCGACGTAACGGCACGTCTGGCGACCGTTTCGTCGTCTCGATCCCGACTTAGTCAGTGCGCGATCTACGTGTCACGGAAGGACAGAAGAGCGTGCCTCGCATCGATCCGCGATTTAGATTTCCGCAGAGATTTTACCGATTTTATCGCCGTCACGAATTCGCATCGCGATGCACTACAACACACAAGCTATTTTCGATTATATCCTCTCCGCTTGTGTTGCTTATTTAACGCGTAATCGCGCTCGCCACCACGTCGCTTAAAACGTCGCTTAGAGCAATTTTTTCGAGCATTCGCAACCAAGCTTCAAAGTGTCCATCAGCGTTACGGACTCGCGCGCGCGATCGCCTTGAACGGCCGCTTTCTTTCGGTGTATTCTTTTATGTGCGAAGGACTTTATGTCTCACGTATTACGATAATGTCGCTGCGCGCGTCGCTTCGGAAAAGCGCTGCCTGCCCGCAAATGCGAATACGGCGGAGCGACGGCAAAGTGCTCGTCAAATTATAGGTATGCACTCGGGAAACGTTTACCGTGTCGTTGAAGTGTATCCGCCGTAGCGTTCCGACACGACGACGATGTTACTCTCTAGCTCGATGCGAATTTCCAGAAGGAAAGCGCGCCGTTGGTTCTCTCTCTCTCTCTTGGCTGTTTAACCTCTAGAGGAGCGAAGGCTCGGGAGAAACGGGGAATGAAAGCACGACGAGTAAGGTCGCCTTTGCCCCCGGTAATTTCATTACTTCAAGGCCGCGCCGCGCGTACGGGCGAGCGAGCTCTTTTCCCTCGCGATCGTCTTTATTTAATTCGCGTTAGCGGTGACGTTGCTGCTGCTGCGCGCATAACGAGAGATTATTTTACTCTCCGCAAAAACTGCATCTCTCTCTCTCTCGTTTCCTGAGCGATTCCGTGTTATAAGGTCAAGTTTTTTCCGTGCAATAATGTACGAAACCGATTCCCTTCCGCGAGAGAGCAAAGCGGTCGACGCGAGAAAAAACCGCTCTCGTTTCCCGAGAGATATCGATCGAGACGCATTTTAATAAAGCGCGTTTTAAACGGTCGTAAGCTGCTACTATTGGTACGGTACAAGTGGGAGGAAGAGATTTTAGCGTGGTTACGTCGAGTTTTGATGAAGCGTGCGCCAAGTTCGAAGTCAACGAGCTTTCGAAGTTTCGTGACTCTTTATTACACAGAGAGAGAGAGTCCGCGCTTTCGTGAAGACAATCTTGTTTTATCGTCCATTTTCCGAAGCCGTAAGATAAATAGAAAAAAAAAAAAAAAATAAGGAGAACCAAAGGAAAGAGATCATCTTCATTTGTCATACAATTCGCCCCCTCCGCGCGCGAATTGACTGGTTCGCTTATCGCCCGATATCAGCCAATTTTTGCTTTCTTTCCCTTTCCGTCTCCCATCGATATATATATATATTATTGTATATATTCCGCTCGCGTAATTCATCGCACGCAGCGTGAAATATTCAGCGCGCGCCGCGTGCGTCCCCCCCTCGAATATTCTATTCGCGTACGGTATTCGGGGTAAATTCGAATCCGCGAGGAAAAACCGTGGCCAGGGTTGGTGACTTCTCACGACGACACACGCGGTGTGTACAACATAAAGCGGAGGAACACGGGTACGAATAAACATGGATACTTGTCATGCTATCCCTGATACACACGCGACGACGAGCATTCTGCAAGTTATTTTAGATGCATTCGCCCTCGTGTACGCGCCGACTACTATTTAGATTTTACCTAGAATAGAAGCGCGCTAAGGACAGACAGGCCAGATAACTGGACTGAATTTGGCACACTGACAGGTCTAATTATTTATAAATAGGTGCACGCTTTATGCGCCACGATATGCGTGCGTGTGTGTGTGTGTGTGAATGTACGAGTGTGCGAGTGTGTACATATACACCTATATGTTTTAACAATTGTAATAATATATGAAACAGCTGTACAAGCGCTGATCTAATTTCGGTCAGCTCTTCTTTCATCAGAGCTACTCAATCTCGGGTTCCTCATTCACGTGCGACTCCATAGTCTCGCGCGATAATAGATTAGCGTAAAAATGCATTATGCAAAGAAATTAATTTCTCTTCTGCAATTGTTGCATTTGCTTTGGAAACGATAATAAAACGCTCAACACACACTTTTTTTTTCTGACAAAAATTGAAACTATTAATCATCGTTTTATTTCGTATGTTATTTCTCGACTCAAGACAATAATTCATTGTCCCAATTGTGTATGCAAAACCGTAGTGATTCATAAAGAAGTGAGGAAGATCACACACAGCAGCGCGCACACACATCCTGATCACGTCATCGCGCGCGTAACACGCATTCGCCGCAATTGCCTGTAACGCGCTCTTTATCAACAATCGTCGTCTCCTGAACGACAATTTATTTCAATACGTCATTCGCGCGCAGTCAGCGCGATATAAATAAATTACGTCTTATACAGATATGTGACGTTTTTTTTTCTCTTTTTTTTCTCATCGATCATGAATGAAGCCACTCAAAATATTTTATTTCGCGAATGATTCCGCGAAACTGCAGCGCGCGGAGCTTTTCAATTGCGGGTCGCAATGAACGGAAAGGCTTTTTGCTCGAAAAGCACGAACGCGCGCCACAGCTCGTTCGGCGATAATGAAGGGAACGAGCACTCTCCTCTCTTTTCTCTATTTCTTTTTCTTTTTCTGTCTCTCTCTTTCTCTATCTCTCTCCCTCTATTTCTCTCACACGATAACCAACTTTAAAGCTCGGAGACCTGTAAAGTAAAATTAAAACTTCGCGGCTTGAACGAGAAACATGATGTATCTCATTTGAAGTTTCAAGTTTCGCTTGCGCGAGAGTCCGAAATCAATTACCAACTTCTATAGCCTATACTTAACTCGATTTTTGCGCTCACGTTTTCCCGAGATAATCCTCCCTTTCGATACCTCCGCGTGTGCCCTCGAAATAGGATTTTCCATTATATATTTTTACGGGGAGGAAAAAAAACAAAGAAAATTACACGGACTCGTCTTACGCGCGACGAAGGGTCAGCCGCGAAATTTCGCGATAAAAAAAAAAAAATACGAGCATCGTTGGTGTCCTACCTTGCGCGGTTCCGCGGGCGCGTAAATTCCGGGCAACGGAGCCAGCAGATGCAGACCGGCGGGATTCGGTATACTCGAAGCCGGATGTCCAGGCGGGATCGGCAGCGGCACCAGCTTCAGACCCCACGGCAGGTACCAGGGCGCCGTGTGATGCATCCTGGCGGCCGGTGAACTCTCTCAATCGGCAGGCGTGTTGAACGATCGAGAATCCACGTTCCAGCGTGTCGCAATTACGCGATTACCAAACCCCCACGCGACTGATGGCCGAAAGTGAGAGAAAACGATAAAACCGCGAGAGAGACTTGACGCGGGGACAAACACACGGGGACGACTCACGACTGTTTTTCTTCAAGAAGACGCCAATAGGAAAATCTGCGGGAAGGAAATCACCTTGGCATTTTTCCGCTGCCGCGCGCGCGAGCTCTGATATTTTTCTTTCCTCGAGAGAGAAAAACAATTTTTCTTTTGTTTGTTTCCTCTCGCGACGATTTTTCTCCCGGACGATATGTTGTAACACGTCACACGCGCGCAAGGTGATGCGAGAAACGCGCGCTCGTCATCGCGCGCTTGTGGAAAAGGTGCGTAATAAAAACAACTGCACACACACCGTGCGAGGGGGAGTGACGAAGTGTCGCTCTGTGTACCCGCCGAATATCGCACGGTCGATCTGCGACAAAATCCCGAGATGCAAGACGTACACGTTGCGAGCGCGCGGCGTCGACTGATCTCGCCGATCGGAGCGTCTACGACGCGAGCACATGGCCGCGCGCGTCGACTTCTCCCCCACCATCGTAGCTGCTGCCACCACCGCGTCGTACCGAATAGCGTGCTCCGGAACCGGCACGGACATTGATGTGTAACGAAATTGTGCACAATTTACAATTGTTGTTAAAGAACCAGACTGAACGATTTTCTGTTTGTGCTGCTGTATTGTGTGAAAATTTGTTTTTTTCGCTTTTCAGCTTGTTTTCAAGTTCCACTTTGATAAAAGTCACTGTGCAAACTTATCTCTCTACGCGATTTTATCTTCTTCTTTTACTTGAAATCAAAATTCCCGATAAAAAGAAGAATAAACGCAGACTTACAATAGCGAATGCGGCGAGATAGAGAAAGAGAGAGAGAGAGAGAGAGAAAGAGCCCACCGAACAGAATACGATAACTCGATTTTCGCGGTAATCTGTAATTCCTGCACGCGGAACTGATGCGCAGGTATCGTGGGATCGGGGGAGCTTTGATGTGCAGGAAGCGCGGACGACAACCGTTGACTCGCTCGCGAAAATTAAGGGATAGCCCAGCGAGCGGTAACTTATGCTGAATCCGAATCATCCAGCTCGCTGACTCGCTGATTTCGTAGCAATCCGACCGGATCGGTCGAACAGAAGCGCTTGACGCGTGTCTACGTCAGAGATACAACCGGAGATCCCATTTCACGGCTAATGTAGACATGAACCGAGAGAAAGAGAGAGAGAGAACCGGTTGTCAACGCAAACTCGGAGATACACGCGGGAACGAGAGCGAAAGACGCGCTTGATGACACAAATCAGCTGATAACAAATTCTCTCGATAATTAGACGCGAGTGTCAAACGCGAGCGCAAACAACAAAGTGTTGACACTGAGGACGACCAATGACGAAGAAATAGAGCAAGAATGCGACATCTGACAAAATCGTGTGTAACGAAATGTGTAGCGAATTTTCTGACTTCAACAACCGATCTCCGACGTGTGTCATTCAAGGTGAAATAAGCTAATATTTTATGTTCTTTTTCCCTCTCGTTTTAAGAAGGTAAATTTACTTCGCGTCGTTCGATCATATCGGCGGTAACGTTTTAATTAAAGCACTAAATTTACGGTCGGTATCTCTCTCTCGCTCTCTCTCTCTCTCGTTCTCGCGAGAACGAGTTGCGGTTGTCCCACGAACACGGAGAACAACGCGCATATATTCGCGCGTCGGAAATTGTAATTAAGTATAGTTTAATTAGGCTGTCCCAAAGTTGGAAGCGCGCACCACACCCGGGGAAACTGACCCCATCTAACTTCAACCCCGTGTCCGTCGTAATATGACCCTCGTCGACGCGATTCTATCACTTATTTATTCGACGTTACCACGACTAATTATGCAGTCGCGATTATGTCCGGCGGCAATCGACGCAGAAGATATATTCCGCGGCCGCACATGCGCAGCGTAAAATATGTAATCCGACGTTGCGCTCCCATATCGGGGAGGGAAGAGATTGGGATTACGACGCTCGGAAACCGAAAACCCCCCGGAGTAGCCAATGTCAATCTGCGGTGCACGCGCGGCGGTTATGCGGGTAGACAAACATCTTGTGTGTGTGTGTATGTAAACACGTGATGTTTTCCCTCCGTTCACTTTCAAACCGCGGACTGACGTTATTCCATTTCCATGGCATTGAAAGACCAAGTATGTAGGTATGTACACAAAAGCGTCCTGAAAAGGTGGGAATCAATGAAAGGACTTTTCTTTTCATTCGAGACGCGCGCGTAACGTTGCGGTAATTCGTCAAATTTCTTTTCGCAACTTTAGAGATTTGAAAAAAAAAAAACACCGTGATTGATGCTTCGGTTTCTCCCCGACGGCGTGTAATTCCTCGAGAGAGCGAAAGTGCGCGATTTCTATGGGGGGGCGCGCGCACTTTTTTTTTCTCGTACCGCGGAAGACGAACATATATATTTATCGCGAGGTCGCGTCTGTACAAGCGATCGATGATTCCTACTACGTATTGCCTACGTATCGCGCACGTATACCAGTGCCATACCGGCGAATAAATGTGCGCACCGAGATGCCTCGGGTGCAATATGTCAAAGCAAATATTGACAAACGATTGGCCGCGCAGGATCGACTACCGAATATTAATATTAATGCGCGCTGATGGTATTACTTGCTAATGATGGATTCACCGTTTCCGTCGAATTGGCAAACATCACGGAAATTCCTGAGTCATCGATTAACGTTTCCGTTAATTGCTTGACACCTCGCGCGCGCGCGCGCGACACACACACACGCACGCACACAAGAACGTTTAAGAGAAATAAAAAAAAAAAAAAGCCCACCGGAAAAAACAATCGTTATTATTCCCGCGCGACTAAAGTCCGCTTGAAGGACGTTGTCCAAAAAGAAAAAAAATGTCTTTCGTCTCAAGATTCTAAGAGTTCCAGTTCGGCTTGTTATTCCAGTTTTAAAAGGACGAGAGAAGCAACTTTGCAGCGGGCTTGATGAGAAAAAGAATTCTCCGCGACCTGCTCTTGACACCGTATTAATCCAATCGAAGCTCTGCTCCCCGGTTCGGGAGAATCGAAGGGACGCTGCGACGCGAACAAACGTAACCATATATACAGACGGAAAAACTTTTCCCATCGGGATAAAAAGCTCGCATTTTCATGCGAATCGGCAAAATGGATCGTTGCGAGATATTAGACGCGACAAGAGCGTGTCAATATTTTTTACTTTTCCGCAGAATTTTCTTCCTCCCCCTCCCGAGCTGTAAAACACGAAGAGAAAATTTTTCCGCCGCGTTTATCTCACGGATTTTTTAATGATATTTTCGGTCGCGAACATGTGAACTCTCTCTCGAAACATGTTTTCTCTCTTTCATCTATTTTCTCCGTGATTCGAATAAAGTTTCGGACACACCGAAAACTGGAAGCGAGCGATGTAGTTTTTCTCTCTCTCTCGCTCTCTCTTGGACAAAAAGATTAATCCACCGAGAAAACTGACTGTAACGTCGCCGAGATACGGATCGCGATTCGCGACCTGAAAACTTGAAAGAGTCCTCCGCTCGCGGATATAAAAGTCGAAAAAGCTGCCGTTGCATTACCGTAAAATGCGCGCATCGTAAACATATCTCAAGCGTCCTCACACGCATAACGTCACGTTCTTTCACTCCGGCATTATTGCACGCGCGGCTCGCAAGACGTACGTGAGAGAAAAACAAAATTGAAAAAAAAAATAAATAAATAAATAAAATAAAATTCGTTTTATTGAGAAGTCGATGTCGAGTTAGTTCGGTTACACCCAATATGTGTAAAAACGTATTTACGATGCTTTTCACAGAGCGACACACGCGACGTGGATCGTTGACACGAGGGCCAACACCGAGAGGAGGGAGACGAGAGAGGGTTTTTGCGTAACACACGCGCGTTTGTAACGTGTACAGTCGCGCGGGTATTACTCGGACACGGGCGAAAACACGCACGCAGGCTCGCGTGTCCGATTGAAAAATTTTCCTGACGCGTGTCCCACTTTACGGGCGTTTAGTAGCCGTTCATTCAAATCGATATATATATACATACACACACACACATACATGCCAAACGTATATATATTTCAGATATATCTGCAAATATGTAGACGAAAGCGAGATACGAATCTGTA
>QVNV01007904.1:0-12884 GCA_014825455.1 Pseudomyrmex pallidus
TGTGCTTTTTAAAATTGGAGCTTGAATGGAAATGTGTGTGAATATGATTCGGGACATAAGAGGGCTTAAGAATAGCGGTGGTTTTTTATATAATTTAAGTAGCTCTCTCTCACCTTTTTCTCACACACCTCAGGTGGGAAAAAGTGAGAGCTCCACGTTCTTGGAGTTTCTCCCAAGCCCGGACGAGTCAACGGTTCCCGACAGAGCGCATTTCATTATACCGACATTACAAGCTTATTATAATTGCATCGGACGTGCGATACGTACAATGTATAAAATGCCGCGCGGGGTCTCTCCAGGATCGGAGACGACACGGGGGTCGTCGGTAGACGATGTCTCGGGGACCACAAAAGCTCCCTCGCTTTTCATGACCGGCCCATCCGTTGCTCGGCGAATAAATGGCCTGATTAAGCACGCCATTTTGCCTGTAATGCAATCCTTAAGCATGCCAAGGAAGAGAAAGAGAGAAAGAGAGACTTTATTCGTCCCGCGCCACCATTGTGTTCCTCGCGTGTATATGTAATGTATATGTATTGCCTTCGTCCGATCACGCGGCCGGATTAGTCCCGCTCCCCTTTTATATGCTCGATTACATTCGATTCTCTCGCGTAACAGAAGGAACGGGCGTGGAGAAACCGCGCTCTGTGAAATTAATCAAGAGACGACGAGAACCGTGTCCCTATACGCGAGAGTCCAGTTGAAAGTGAGAAAGAAAGGCGGCTCTCTTGTACTTTCTGTAACGGTTGAGACTTCTTAATAAGCTTAATCAATTAACTTTATAATCAATCGACGGTTTATCGATATATAAAAAAAACGAAAAATTAGTTTTCTTCTTTGAGAAGTTATACAAGCGCACGTCTCTCACGATTGATTTTTATATCGTTGATCGTTAAAATTGTCGTCAAACTGTCGATCGTTAAATTGTGTTAACAGTTGTAGAGCGGTTAGTTTGTTAATTTATTACAATTTGCAAACTAACCAATCGCATCGATCGACCGATCGACCAATCACATGTTCGCACTCGCTGTTCGTTCGCTAAGCGAATATAGAGCCTTTATCGTACACACAATCGGTCCTGTAAGAATGCACTCTCGCATGTAATGTATTGCTAGTCTTCGATTGGTCGCAACGCAGAAGGGAAAGAAAACAAACAATCTTCTCACAGAAATTTTCGCCGATTCCTGGCATTTCCAGCATCCGGACAACGCTTATGTAATACAATTCCGATAGATATAAAACCGAGTTTTTTTTTGCATTAAAAAAAATTAGATTTTTCCGTTTGTTCGCGACGCGAGAAAAACCGCGTCGCCAATAAAGGGGTCAATTTCAATCGGTTGTGGAACACTTCGATCAGAAAGCAGACGGACAAAGGGGTTCATTGTTGCTCCGGGGTTATCAAACAATGCCACGCACAATGTCACGCACAATCGGCGATTGTGCGGTAGCTGCTAGCTCTTTTTTTTTCTAGATCACTCCTTTGCTCTTTTCATCCCCCGACAATGGTGCGCTAACGATACTCGCTTGCGAGATAACGACGAAACAGTCAACGGATTTTTCGAGCGGTTGCCGCGAAATTTTTTTTAAGTCGCTTTAAAAATAGAATTTTTTTTATATAATCACGTTTCTTCGTTCTTGTAAACGGATATTCTTCACGTAACGGTTGGTTAGGAGGAAGAAAACCGTTGGCCGATTTAGAGAAACGAACTTGACGTATGCGCATTTTCGGGGCTTTCGAAGATCCAAAGTGTGTATGGGGTAGCAAAGGAAGTTTTCTCTTATTTACATATTAGACAAATATACGCACTTGTGAAAAAAAAGTTCTTACTTATTATCCTTTTTTTTACTTGTTATCCAAGTATTTATTGACTCATCAGTAACACCTGAAATTTATTTTTTCGAGATGTATTATTAGAAGTGCCGAAGCCGAAAGCAAAAGATTTGTCGTTTTTGTGCACATATCTCAAACGGAAAGAAAACAAAAGCCAAGTTTTATGATTCCACAATATATAGCTTTTTCTCTTAAATTATGATTCTAGAATGTATTTTTTTTTTCTATAAAAAAGAATGAGAAATCACGAGAGAATCCGGCCGACGATATTCTCGATAACTCTTTTATCTTCTTTATCACTCGCTTTATCGTTCATTTTTTCTCTGACACACAAAACTCCGATAAAACCTACGTATCTGACTCCTTCGAGAGACGGGAATAGCTTCATTTCTGGTTATAAAGAAGCTAACAGGAGGCGAGGGAGAAAATCTCGCGAACGAAAAGAAAGGTCTCGAGATTAAGAGAGAAGAATATGAAGTAGAAGAAGAGGAAGAAGAGAAGATGAAGAGGCACAAAACAAGACGGAGTGGGCTCGGAAGAAAATAAGAAAGCGACGAGACGCTCAAACGGGCGTGCTCGCTGGTCGCGTATTGGTCGCACGATGTATACGCTGGTACGCAGGTCGCCATGTTGAATCCCCTCCTCTCTCTTTACTTCATGTGCACATACATACGTGGTGCGGGACACACGCGCCACTTCTCGCGAAGGGCGAGAAATCGAGCGACCGAGCTGCTGGATGTGGCTCATGTGTGCCGCGCGCGCATGCGAGGCAAGAAGAGAAGCAGCAGGGGAGAAAAACTACTACCGAGAATTTAAAAGGGGTTGAGGACAATGTCAAAAAAGAAGCTTCTGGACTCGTTGTTGCAATTTTGTCTAATAAAAGCGATGGTATATACCTTTTGTACGTGTACTTTGCGCTCAGGACAGGATATTTATTAGAAATCATAAACAAGACTTTTTTTTTTTCGATTTCCGGATATGAATTATTATTATAACGTACGTTTTCTATAGAGAGAAAAGAACGTGTTTCTTTGAGACGCGTGCGACGCAATAATCCCATTGTAGCTTTCCCAAGGTAAATAGTAATTTTGAAGTTAAAGGGTCGAATAAGAGAAGATATTTGTGTGAAAAAAAAGGAACCGACAAAATTGGCAAATTACACACTCTGATCGTAAAATTGTCCGGTGCACTAACAATTAGAGAGACACGTAAAATAACAATCGTATTTGTATAGGGATAGGGTTTTGCGATAATTAGTATAGTAATTCAAACGCTAAAAGTAACTCGTATATCAAAAAGTGAGAACATGTTATCAATACGACAATATTACACTTCGATACTTTAGAAGAGAAATAAGAACATTTGAAATAAATAAGAGAAATAAAGCTCTTCTCTCTTCTCAGACATTCAATCAAATATATAAACAAAAATGAGCAACGCAATCGGTGATACGTTGAAAAAATGGTTTTTTCGGTGTATTCTCGATCAGCTCTCTCAAGTAACCGAGTTTTCGACCGAAATTACTTTTGGCTTTTACCGACTTAATTTTCTTCTTGTATTTAAGAATATTGAGAATATCAATCGCGCGAAAAAAATAACTTCAATTAAACACGCCCAAGTAAAAAACACAACTGAGTAAACAAATCTAGCGAATACGAACGATATAAAGAAACATAATACACATGTACATCGTATTATAATGTCATAGTCGTCGAAAACTTCGCACCGTGACGCCTAAATTAATAAGATCGAAAGTTTAATGACGCAAATGGCCAATCTCGTCCGTCGTTTTGTCACCGCGTTGTAAACGTCGCACGATAACATTTGAGAACATATGTAACATTAAAATTTTAATCGATTATTCCTGAAGAGGACCTCTCATGTGTGTGTGTGTGTGTGTGTGTGTGTGCGCACGCGCGTGTGTGATTGAGCTTGTACCAATCTCACGCGATACGACGTTTACCGATCCGTCTCCGATCCATCGTCCTTTTGATATACGTCAATTGATTCGTTCTGACTCCGATTAGAAGTAGCAATTTAGCACGGAATTTATTGTCGCTGATTAGACTCCGCTCCGCCGCGTCGTATAACACACGCGGATGTTTCTTTATAATCATATATCGGATAAGTCAATACCGATTTGCCGGGGAATGCAATTTGCACGTACTGCGCTTATACACGTTTGATAACAAATAACGAGTGCTTTAGAGTGCTATAGTCTTAACTGCAACGAATCGCGCGCGTTACGCGTAAAGCAAAATTATACATATGCCTATATCTAGTGTTCTTGCGTGTGCAAAAATTTTGCCTCATTTTGATACGTCACCCTTTGCAGCTCGATTGAAGCTCGGCTGTTATTTCGCATTTGTCGACGCTGGAGTTCAACTTTCACGTCCATCTGCTGTTTTTTCAAAAAAAAATTTTAATGAAGCATATAATATGCAAATCTTCTCTTATACTTTTGGAATATATGTTTAGGACGGGTTTTTTCCTTTCAATAACCAAAATTCAGCATTCGTTGTCAAACACTAGTGCGACTGCACTTTCAAAAGTACACACGTGTGGGAAACTTTCTCTCGAGATATTCATCATTCACTGTGACATGTATCATTGTCCTTGCTGTCTGACTGTAACTGTAGTCATTATAAAATTTATTTCCAATTGAGAAACCAAAAAAAAACGTTTTGAATGTGTAAAACAAAAAAAAAAAATACTCACGAAGGAACATAAAGTACGTGATACAAAAATAAATTGCGTATTGAGACAGAGACACGTTTCGTCTCTTTGAGTATTTTAATTTTATCTTACAATTCGCGTGAGATGCTATTTTGAAAAATTCTTCTTTTGGAGTAAAACGACGTTCTTTTTAAATTCACGATGGTTCTTTTCATCGTTATGTATCTTTTGTTATTCTGTCATCATTTGTATTGCTGTGTCATGATAGAGATGTCAAAGGGTTACAGTTTTTCTTCTTCCAGTAGCTACGAAAGTGTTACAATTATTCATGTTTTTAAAGTAGCTACGAAATAGAGCGTTTCACAAAAGATCATCAGAGCTTGTGGACATGGCACGTGCGTGTTCAACATATGCGTGCATCCTTTATTATGCTTTACAGACGCACAAAGAAACAACTGATTTCGAAATGACCCTCGTAATACGCATGGAAAGGTTCCGTATTGTCACAACTTAGTTCTACTATATTTTTTCCGCAGACACATCTTTTACTTCATTCATCCCTAATAAAGAAAAGCTGGAAATTTGAAGCACGCTGAGCTGCCTCTTCAAAAAAAAAAAAAAAACATGACCATGATTTAAGTTCATTACGCAATTTCCTGAAGTTTTTTCGAAGAAATATATTTCGTATCGTTTGCCATAAATGAAATAAATCTTTCCTTGTTTTCTCCCCAGGGAGGCGACAGAGAGTGACAGAGAGAGAGAAAGGAAGAGAGAGAATGTATGTATGTGTGTGTGGGAGAAGAGCGGGTGGAAACGCGCGCGGGGGTGAAAGAGGGACGAGGAGGAGGCACGAGAGCCAGACGTATTAATTAAACGACTCATTTTCATCGCACGACAAAAACGTGAGTTTAACGCCCATCGTCGACTAATGCGTCGCCCCACTGCAGCTCCTACGTACCCACAAGTGGTAGTCGTGAGGCAGAGCCCGGCGATGCTGTCGCGCCTCGATGCCGTCCAATCAACGTGCGCATGAGGAGGCGCACGTCTAAGTCCCGGTGCGAAACCGGCATCGAGCAACGCCCATCCGCGATCACTCAGGACTCCCCACCTTAACCACGGTATCATCGTCAGAGAATACCTTGGTGGGGTGTCGGTATCGTGTGCGTGAGTCGATCCCCACTACCGAGCCACGACGCGAGCGACTCGTTTAGTTGGTAATTTGCTCAAACACTAGTAAGCGCTCGCGCCAGTAACATCTGTCGGAGCTTGGTGCTTCGCTTTCGTTCAAAGTTTCCGTAGTTTCTGACGGGTTTTTCCGTCTCTTCCTTGCCTGTTTCTTTGAAATCGTATCGGAGAAAGGTGTTGGACGTGATGTATGAGTGTGTGTCGGTGAGGCTGTAAGTGTTCGACGGCATTTCGTGTTAAGAAGTTTAAAAACGTCACGCAAAAAAGGAGCGCATTAGTGAGACCAAACGTACTGTAGTAGTAATGCTTGTAGTAGTAATGCGGGGTCCGTCACGTGACTGTCTAAAAGTTACTCCCACAATCGCTCGATATCGTATTAATGACGAAACTCATTGATTTCGGTTGAAGTGACAAAAAAGATACTCTAGAATTTGTAGAGATTATCTTTTTCGACAAGAGACCGAAATTTCGAAACGAAAAGTAACTTCCCGGTGTGATTCCCGATTTGGATTTGGTCTGTGATATCAGTGTGCTGTCGGGAGTTTACGTACTTCCGGAAGTTTTGCCGGTCAGTGAAATTGCTCCGAAAAAGACGGCGTTTTCGAGGCGGTCACGATGACGCCGCGAATATAATTCCGTCGCTTCCGGCGTATTCACAAGATTTCCAGTTGAAGAACTCCGTCGAGACAATCCCCGGTGATCAACCCGGGAAGCGTGCGATAATCGTACGATGATGCCGCTCGCGCCGACGCCAATTGTTCCGGTGCCATCCAAGCCGAAGATCGGCTTTAGCATCGATTCGATAGTCGGCGGTGGCAGGCAGGGTGATCGCGAGGCTGATCGTTTGGACAGACTCGAACGGGTGGAGATCGAGCGCGACGATGGCAGCCCGATGGAGATAGTCGAAGGATCCTCGTCACCACGAGCACGCAGAGTAACCACGAGATCTCCGGGTGCTCACTCCGAGGGCTCCGATCGGCCTATATCTCCCAGTTCCTCCGTCGAGTCGTATCCCAATTCTCGGCGTACGCCGTCACACGCCGGCGGCCATCATCATCATCACATCACCAACCACGGACACCCCCATCCGCATCATCATCACAATCTGTCAGTGACGACACATGTCGACTTCAACCGGACCACCGTGCACAGTCACAGCGGTTGTTCCTCCCCCAATAACAGTCCCAGTCCGCCGCATAGAATATCGCACGGGGACTCACCGGTCGCTACGCATCCCCAACCACCCCCGGGAGTGGTGAGACCCAGTCCGAATTACCTCGCCTCGCCATCCAACGCTGCGTCCGTCGCTCTGGCGGCGGAGCTAAAGAACCTCGCCTACTCGTTACCTGGACACACCGCGCAGACGGGTCAAAACGAGTACCACGCTCAGCAGCAATTCGCTCTGGCGAATCTAGCAGCAGCTCATTCACACTTTCAAGCGAACATCGCGGTAGCGTTGCAAGCACATCATGGCGCGTCGCCTCACGGACCGCCACACGCGCCTTATCCGCACGGCGGTGCTCCCGGTGCGCCCCATCCCGGTGTACCTCATCCTCATCAACCGCCCAGAGAGAGCTACCCGTTGTATCCGTGGCTGTTGTCGAGAAGCGGCAGAATCTTTCCGCACAGATTTCCTGGGGGTAAGTTTCTTTCTCTTTTTTTTCTGTTCCTTCCTTTTCATTGATGATAAAAAAAGCGCGTTTATCACCTGGTATAATCTCAGATACTTGAAAGCTTTGAAACTCGCCGTATCTGTGGGTCAGACTCGATGTCAAAGAGCGGATTAGATTATGTCTTCTTGTTTCAAGGGTGTTTCAAGCCTGACATTTACTACGCTGCAGCTTTATTACATGATTCATGCGACTCGGAGCAGAAATTGCGAAGCAGGTTTTATCACACGATGTGATATATTTTGTCTTCAATTAAATTTCCCCGGAGTGATTGTGACACTCGTTATTCACAACACATTGACACAAATAACGTCGATCGTCATTCAATTATCAGTCACTCTGGCAATAACATTTGTGTTTTCTTGTATTATGTAGAAAAGGGCCTATTGCCGCATGTCTGTCAATCGGTGTTTACGTATGGAGGTCATCTTTTCGCGCAAAGTGAATTTAAACGCGCGTTTGGTTTCGCGTATTGCACAGCGACATATATATATATATATATATGCATATATATTTGGCAATTAGAAATTTCTGACTAAAGAGCCTGTGAGATTATTTCTCTACGTAGAACTCTTTGATAAATGTAATTACTCCGGGTTATCTCTAGTAGTAATTTATCTTTTGCTCGTTATCAAGTCATGCAAGAGTTTAACGTAAGCATGAAAAACATAACATGCATGTTTTTGTACATGTGCGAAATAATTAAACGGTTAAAACTAAATTAATCAAGACTAAAACGTATTGAATTTCGCGCGCAGATTATTTTTTTTCTTGCGAAACATCAAAGTAAAAAAAAAGGAGCAGTTTTAATAATCTGCATTTAATTATGTTACATTTTAAACATTGCAAAATTAGGTATTATATAATTTGTTAGATTGGAAAAATCTTGCGTCATGTAAAATGACTCCTACTATATTACACCGTATTACAGTGTTATTATATTTTACAATTGTAATATTGTAATTTTCTACTTGCAAAGTTGTAAATTGTTTTTATAAATTTCGCATCACAATATTTTTGTAATTGTATCAAGTGAATAGAAAGTTTATAGTAAATACACACACACACACACGCGCGCGCGCCTTTTCTCTTCCTTAATGGAATCTCTCTCTCAATAAACGTTTAATCCATTTTAATTCAAAGTAAAACTCTCTTGAGAGAAACAGAGATTGGACTGCATAACTTATTCGCGCCGTAATTGTTTCCGTCACACACGCGATACATTACGCAAGTATTTCATAATTGGAATTTTGTAACGTTCCTAACGCACTCACACATACACACACACACACACATCCACACTTGTTCTTATCATGCGCCACGCTAAGCCGAGCAAAACAAGTGTCATAGTTTTTCCGCGACTCGCGACGTCATAATTAATTTATTTGCCCACGTTGATATCGCGTCAGTCCAATTACTCGCTTATCGCTCTCGGTAGTATATAATAGAAAGCACACAGAAGAAGAGAAATATCGTCGCTTTCGAGAGGTTCCTTCTCGCCGGTCGGCGTCCGGCTCCCTCCCGCGGTTTCGGTTTCGATCGCTCGGGATACACGCGTCTCTACGAGACCATATAATGCGTGTACACAACGTTGTAACGAATGACACCACTTATCGGTTACGCCACGAGAGCGATTTCTCGTGTCTAATACGTATCATTGAGCAATGTTCGTGTATCAAGCGCAATCTCTCGTACACAACAATAACGAGGAGTCGTGTGATATTTACGACGTTAGAGGAAAAATCGTTGCAGTAAGGGGATTAATTTGAGTTTTGTCGAAGATTTAGTTACATCACCGGTAATATATATAATCACAAAATGTCTTTCTTTATCGTTATTAAATAAATATGATTCATTAACGGTGATAAGTGATGTCTTAGAATAACGAAATTTGAAATATTTCAAGTTGCAAATGCGATACTATTTTCTCTCTTAAAAAAATCATTAAATGTTTTCCTCTCTCTCTCTCTCTCTCTCTCTCTCTCGATGCTAAATGATGCTATTTACGACTTGCTTGCGTACAAGCTTGTCGCCAATCATGCTGATGTTTAACATAATGCAAAAATGTATAATCTCTTTTTTACAAAAGAACGCCATTAGAAAATTGAACTGAAAAATGGCCGGAAGCCGTTGTATTTGAATTTTCAGTGTTAGCAAGACTGGAAGATTAATATTGTAATAATTAATACTGCGGTCAAAGATCATCGAGCCTTTTTGTGTGAAATGAGAGAAAAAAATGACCTTGTTTTACGAAAAAGAACCTAGCAGGCGATTTACACAAGTTAAACGGAAACGGTTGACATAAAACAGATTAATAGTTTAGAAACTCTATTTTCGTCTTTGTACCGGATCAGGTCATTTTACTCTAGTTACCTGCTACTGCAGATCCATCGTATTCATTTCTTTCTCTTTCTCTGTTACTCGTTATTCTTGTTTATGTATGTACTAAATTTGACGCGTAATCGAAGCGAAGGTACACGAGCGATATTACGAACGAACAGTATCTTACAACAGTATCCTGAAAATTAAGCGAGATCTCAATCGCATTCGAACGCAGTAAAAGTAGCAGAATAAAACCGCGATGCAGCCGACCGTAGACTCAGTCACGTATAGTAGGAGCACAGCATCTTATCTAGCAATTAGTCGGTATCGGTATAATTACCGTTGGGAAAAGTGAGAAAGAAGGAAAGAGAGAGAGAGGAGAGAGACACTCTTCTCTCTCCGCCGTTGTTTCGCGGCGCATACACGTACGTATCGGTGGGATACCGAGCAACAATGGTCGGTATATTTGTACGAGAATATTTTACGACATCACGTGATTCTTTTTACGACGACGAATAACTTCTTTTGTCCTTTACGGTCACAAAAACGTCCTATACGAACAATAATCGCGATCGCAAAACTGTCTCGATCAATTAGTCTTCGATTATTTCATTTAGTCCACTTTATCTCGATTCTGCGTGTCAATATCCCCAAAGAACAATGATACAGAATACTTTAATTTCTCTTCTTCGAGTCTCTTGTTTATTGTCTGTTCACAACGATAACGGTGATAATAAATAATCGCGCTCATCGATTTTCGCGCTCATCCCGAGTTCAGTTGTTGCAAATTATTTGTTTTACAAACATTGCCTAAGGAAAAGGAAATGTGTGTGTGAAAATGTAAAATCATTAATCTCTTGGAGGAAGTTAGTTCGCTCGTTTTAGGTTTCGATATTTAACTCGATATATATTCACGTTATCTCACCTAATGCGGCGTTATTTATTAAGTGAGTATAATTACAAGTCTTTTTGCGCGACGCTTGAAAAAGTGGCGATACGAATCAGAAGTATTTATTTCGAAACTTCCACTCACCGCCCGACTGCCTTCAACGACTTCTCTTTACATGTACAGAGAAAAACAAAAATTAAACAACACTTCCTAAACGTTAGTTACGGAGCAACAATAATCTCGTTTTCTGTGAAGGAAAAAGAAACCGTGTAATCTCAGTTAATTGACGATTAATTCGCGTGTATTTTAAATCTCCGCTTTGCTCAATCGCCGGCTAAACAGGCGCGATGAACATTTTGCCGTATCGACGCGCCGGCACAGGTATTACATCTCGTTGCAATTACATTCAAGATCTTTTTTCGAGATAACAGGCCACTCTCATCCTTGAGAGGAGTCTAATCGCTCCGCGATGCAAAGACAATGCTGTATTCATCGTCACGCGCGATTCAGTCGGCAGCGCGATTGCAATTAAATCCGCCTGATAGCAAATAGGTGTGCGCGCGCTAAATATCAGTTAGCGAAAAACTTTTCGCGCAAATAGACTTTGGCATTTGATAGCCGCCGATGTGTGCGCACGTGAATGAGGAAAGATGATTCTTTTTCTTTCTCGCATGCGTGGAAAGTTGAACATTCGGGTTGTTTGTTTTTTCCCCTTCTCGCAGCAGGAGGACATGGTTGGTCTTATTTTACGCGAGTCAAAAATTCCCATTCATTTTCCACGACGATTTTACGATCGACCGACGGCAAATTGCTCTCGTCTCCTTGTTTCTTTCGCTTTTGAAAATTCGATTCGAGGGACGTCTCTCTCGATGATGACCGTTTCCCGTGGCAGCAAACGACCGTACCGCGCGCGTAATATGCGCGCTGTATTTCTAATTGCGCGTAATGAAGATCCTCGAGAGAGAGAGACACTGACGTGTGTATGCACATAGAGAGTACGCACATGTTTTGCGCGCGCGTGTGATATCCATCGTGTGTACGGCAAATAATACTTACGGAAAATTGATATTAGCGTTAGAGAAGCTACTCGGCACGGTTAACATTCTTGCGGATCGATCTCCGAGGCCTATTAAGTGGCTCGACGTTTTTCTTTTCTTTTTTTTTCCTCTGGAAGCGACACGACGAAGACGACTGCGTATGTGTATAGTTGCACCTGTATAATAACGTATATAAAGCGAAAAAGGAAGAAACAACCGCGCTGGAGAAACGTTCGCGGAAAGGATCGCGGCGGTGCGTGCGTATCTGGATCTGTCATTATCGTTAAACAGTGTTGTGCAATTTCGTTCCCCACGCACAGAGGAGGAGATAATTGAAATGATACGGGTTATTAATAATCGTTGAGAAAAAACGATAATTGAATAAGTACCACGGGAAATTTCAGACAAATCCTGTCTTATGTCGTTCGCCCAAGCCCAACGTGTTTCATTAAATGCTAAAAGTTCGTTTCTTTTTTTTCTCCTTCCGTATTATACATCAAAATTTTATGTATTTTTCAGCAAAAAGTGACTTATTTTAGCTACGCTGTCGGTTGCAAAGGAATGTAGAATGTTATGCGAGTTCGATCTTGAGACCACCGTGGGCGTGGAAAAGACGAATGCCCCAAAAAGGCACTATAAATGACAGAAACGGTGATTTAATGAGAGTCATTAGAATACTGCTGACCTACGTTTGTCAATAGGAAAACGAGATTTATCTTGTGTCTCCTCTTTCAGAATATATCACATGTATTTGGTATATTTTATTTTATTTTTCTCCCACTTTTCCTCTGTATTATGTTTCGTCAAAAACTTTCTGATTTTTTTCGATATTCGCTTTTGTCCGACGGAATAAGATTTCACAGTGAAATTCTTCTCCAGACATCATTAATCTTTCTGCGACAAATTTGCTCCGTTTTTTTTTGTTTTTTTTTTTTATCATTGTACCTGAATTTGCAAGTCACTCACGTAGACGACATGTCTCTGTACGTCAGAAAAAAAATTCTAATCATTTCTATTCTTAGCTTACAGTTTTCGCCGAGCCAGAGCAAATTTGAATGTCCGCGTAATCCGCGCGAGTGGACGCTTCGTCACTTTTCTGAGAAATGAATAATGAAAATGCGAGTGATTGTGTGTGTATATATATACACACATTGTGTATCTCTCAATGAGAATAGATATAAATCAGCGGAGATCGGTAACGGTGATTGTATATTTCTCGCGCGGCTACCGGTGTTCGCATAGAATTGACATAATACTGTTCTAGTTTTTTTTTTTTT
>QVNV01007905.1:0-10147 GCA_014825455.1 Pseudomyrmex pallidus
TCATGACGATGAAAATATTTATCAGTTTGCGACTTAAAAATCTTGATTTGCGAAAAAAGGCATACGACATGTAAACCTTGCATTCGGTTTACATACGATGTAAAGAAATTGCTGTAATCGTTCTTTCTGTTTTTATAAACAATCGGTTTTCTTCAATTTACAACCAAGTCTCATGCAACGACTATCACGAGGATCACGCCAAATAATATTGATTGATAACTATATTATCTCAGGCAGTTTGCTGGGAAATTGACGTTTGTGCGGAGAGAACAGCGCGCATTAGCGTGGCTTTCATTGTTTAACCGCAGCGATCGATACAAAAAGTGGAACAACTTCTGCGAAGCTCTCTGCGTCAGGTACCAGGAAGAGCCCCGTAATGTTTTCTACTTCGCATTTCCAGAAAATCAATTTTGCACTTCCGCTTTATAAGGTAACGAAATGTCGCTGAGCGCGCGGATATAAAGCTCGTGAATAAAATGCAACGCAATCGCATCAAGTGCTCGAAACATATTCGCACCATGTTGCAAATGCAGATAAAAGAGTATTTGTAAAACAAACTTTTCGCGAAAAAAGATCGATGTGATTATTGCACGTGATCGTAACAATAACACATCTAGCTAGTGACACATTTTTAATATGAATTGCAGCGTGATTAACGTTTTATGTAATTGCAACAATAATTATGAATTTAATTCTTAGTATGTGGCCATATTTGAATCTCATTCGCACAAGGGTTACAACCAACACGGTGATCAACTCGAAGATAGGTAACGAAATGCAGCAAATGTGAAATAATGTAAAACTACTATGAAAAGCGCATCAAGTTAATAATCCAGCGGCTGTAAAAAAAATTATATCTTAAAGAAAGAAAATAGAGATCGCGCACATACGATGTAACGTGAGTTCGAATATAATAGACATTAAAAGGAACGTTGCGCTATTTTCCATTCATATTTCGTTTGTAAAATGAAAACTGGTGAGCGCGTCTGTGCTTTCGTCGATATATTGCCTTCCTACCATTTCAAGTATTTTTCCCGGATGTGTTTTGCTTTCTAGAGAATCGGTCTTGCTGTGCGTTTACTTGACAATTCCATTACCGGGAGCTTTCTCCTGTTAGCGGAAAAGCAGGAGGACGACGCGTGTCGTTCGATTAATCGAAAATAGATCGTCGACGCACTGAATACGCCGACTCTATTCAAGTTATATTACCGAGCACACAGCTTCCAATTCGCGTTTCTCCAAACGAAAACTCGACGAGTCGCGGTTGAGTTTTCCTGCGGTAATTTGTTTTTTCATGAGTTGACGAGCCATGCGATGCGCTCCGATGAAACCATGAGTGCTTCAATGTAAAGTAACATTTAATGGCCTGCGAATCTATATGCAAACTGCCTCCGAACACTTTATAAATTACATTTATAATAAACCTTTTTTTTTCACACTTTTACCTCTCGTTATAATTAAAATAATTAAACTTTTGCGATGTATGATTTTCGTATATATTATTTTTATCAATTTTTAACAAATATATTTCTCTTGTATATATATTTTGACATTTTCTTGTAACAGTTAAGCTGTGTTGCGATTTTGAAAAGAATTGGCGAAGACAATTTTTGTTTCAATAGTTGCAATGTTTCTAGCTCGCAAAGAGATTTCTCGCAATCGGTGCGAGCACATAGCGCAGCCATAGAGCGTGACAAAATAGAGAAAAAAGATCTATATTCATGAAAAAGCGACGTTGTGTCACGTCGTTGTCTTTGCATCTGTAGTTTGATGTCGAGAGAAAAAAAGAGACGCGCGCGCGCATGTGTGTGTGAACGCGAAAAAGACGACGACGACGGAGGATACACGGCTTCTTTCCTCCTTTCCCGAAAGCTTCAGATTCACACAAACGTGACTCAGATGAAAAATCGTATTGTCACCTTTTGTCGTCCTCGCGAATTACGTACGTCGGCGGGAAAAGCGGTTTATGTAACGTCTCCGAAACGTTTTCTACAAAGACGTGGCACACTTACAATTCTCTCGTACACATAGCCGCGCCCGCAATTTTATCTGATAAATATCAAAAAAACTATTTGGAACAACTTTACACCACAGATTTTAGCGATAGCGAAAAATGTCACGCGTCGAATTTTACCGGCGTTCAAAACAAAAAAAAGACGAAAATATCAATGTAATTTCGTTAACGTAAGTGCTGAACGCGAGAGAAGAAGATATAAATATGCTTTTCACTTCGCAATTCGATCCTTGTAATTTCGGTAAATTCGAGATTCATTCAGTGTGTCTCATGAAACGCGAACGGGAAAAGATATACTGCAGATAAAAATATCAAAACTCAACGTGTATAGCACGAAATTATTTGCGCGAACTGTTGTACGATAAATGTCGATTAAAGACTCATGAATCTTCTATTTCGAATTCAGGATAGCAATGTTCTTGAACATTGCTAATCTTGCACGTCGTCGCGGTTTCTCGAATTCACAAATTGCGCGTCAGTATAATTTGGCGCGAATTTACGGTCGCCATGTATCGAGCTATTCTGGGGTGTGTATGCGCGCGACCGTCCAAACACGAGGCGAAAATGGAGGTACGAAACGTACGGGAATTAACGATGTACGGTGTGTATGCCTTCAGCGAAACGCAAATAGCAACGCGAACGCAGCCTGCCGAGAGATTCGCTCGACCTGCAAACGTGTCAAACTCGTCGTCCCGAGAACGATCCACATTCGTCTATATACCGTTCGTCACTGACACTCGCGCGCGTCGCCGTACAATCCATGGGATTACACATCGTTGCGGGGAGAGAAGCACAAATTTAATAGGATATTGATATTTTTATTCGTATGCTATATCGAATGCCACAAGAGAGTGCCTCTCTTTCAATAGGTTTTTTTCCCGAAAAAATATTCAACGTTGCGTATCGATGAGCATCGGTTCGTTTTGTCCGACAAAAATACATATGCGGTCTATGTAATATAGCGATAATTAACAGATAATCTTCAATGCGCTTCTTTCTCGAGATGCGCTCGGTCGCGCCAAGGCGGCTAATTAATGTTCTCGGATATTTGCGTCGTGAGACAGAATGCGATCGATAAATTTAGGACAACGTGCAAACCAGCAACACAAGATAATTGTCGGCAAACTGAGCGAAGGGTGCCGAAACAGAAAGAGAGAGAGAGGGAGGGATCTATTTAGAAGCTGCATTCTCTATAAGGACAAAATTATTGCAATGGATTTAATTAATTATTGATATTTATTTGAGCAATCGTTGATATTTATTTGAGTTGCAATTGTACATGCAAAATTTAATATCGCTATATACACAAATGGTTTAGATAATTGTGATATATTTATTTCTTTTCATATATAATACCTCAAATATTTTTTCAAATATTTACCTATAAATAATTCACTTGATTTCATTAACATTCCATAAATTTGGCTTCAATGGACATTTCTTGTATAACAATAGCAAATTCTTCATTTTAATAAAATCAGTTCGCTTATCTGTGCGAAAACTTGCGAAGTACGTTAATAACGTGTCAGGTTAATTAAGGAAATCTTCATTTTATTAAAAGAAAATATGTGTGTCTTGTCGGATAAAATTTGGAACTCTTTCTCATTTCTCAAATAATTTTTTTTCTTTGTGCGGTGTATTAATGTATAAAAAAAATAATTGCAGAAACTTTCATCTTTATATTAGACTTATTAGAAGATCGATAACTTCTTCAATTCCGTCGTCGGAGTTGTTAGAAGATCGATAACTTCTTCATTTCCGCCGTCTTGCTCAATTTTCCCTTTATTTCACTGATGCTGCACGTGCATGTATCGGGCTTGTGTCTATGAATTTGCAAGTTCTGAGACTATGAAACCAGATAACTTTAAACTGATTGCGAGTGCTGCTATGTCATGCTAACACGACATAGCAGTCATCTTGTCGCTTCACATTTTTATATAACTGTGTGTAGGGTTGTTTCTCTCTCTTTCTCTTTCTCTCTTTATCTCTATCATTCTATTAACATTACATTTTTTTATATTTTATTCAAGGAATGCTTTGACACGTAACAGTGTAACATCAGAATTAACACAAAGATACACATATATGTTAATTCTGATGTTACATTGTTATATTTGCTTATGTACACATCTTGCTTTACTTTGCTTTAAAACCGTTGTTCTTTAAAAGCTTATAAAATTATTTCCTGTGTGGAGAAACAAAAATACTCTCCTGCAATTTTCTCTTAAATTCGCGACACACCGAGTGTGTTGTATGTGCTTCCTATCTAATAAAAACTTTGTCTTGGTTTCAGATCCGTGTGTGTTGTCCACTATATATATGTACACGTACGCACAGACAGTTTACTACTTGGTAAGTTTATTATCCTGAGTTAGATTATACATTACAAGAGAGTGTATAAACGATGTATCCTCTCATCCTTTCTGCTATAAACGTATCGAAGGACAATGCTCCTATTCTGGTATTTTTTTTCCAGTTTTCGTATTTGCCCGGTAATTTGTGCGGTTAGAGACGGATGAGCGATTTGTAATCCGAGTCTGATGCATACTCGCAGCTTTACGCAGATAAGAACGTGTATGTGTGTGAGTGAGAGAGATTCTTCTCAAGTTGAAAATGGAGGCTTGGAAATGTGGATAAAATCGAGTTAACTCATAGCCTCGGCGATCTGCTGCTATTTACCGACGCAATCGTTCGTAACTCGAGCATCGTAGGGAAAATACGAGCAAGTTCTCGAATCTGAGTAGATAGTCGAGTTGTAACGAGAGACATCGCTCGAATTGCCGCGCATACCTTTCTCCGGAATCGATATCACAGACGATCGTGCTGAATTGCCTTCCTTATCCACGGGAAATTCTTCGACAAACTTTTAATCTACTTCCCCGAATGAAGCCCGATCCTCGTTCCGATAAACTTCAATCGCCTTCATGCTTTCTTTTTCTAATGCTTTTTTCCGTCTGATATACTGATGCACGCTGTTGCTGTTTCCGAAACTGCAGCATCATCTGATACGTACGTATATCTTCACGAATGCTTTTTATTCCACGCAAAAATGCAATTAATTTCAAGATTACAGATCTAATGCTCACACAAAGCAATATAGCAGTAACGATTTTTGCAAAACATTTGTTCTTTTAATCTGAAATGGCGCGCCTTAAGCGAATTACATATTGAATTGGGGAAAGATCACTCTTCTCAGTAACAATAAGTTTTGTTCTTAAAATTGTTCTCATGAATTTACACGCGCGTTCGCGAAATGTTCAGACTTGTGTACTTGTAGATATATATGTGGATTCTTCTATTATATTAAAAATATTCAGCATTTATATAGGGACAAGAAGACGATAAAAGACAACAAAAAGACATTTTCGTTTTATTTTGTCTCCCAACACATTTTCGTTTTATTTTGTCTCTCAAATCATGTTCTGAATCAAGTGAGTATTCAATATTATCTCGCAATGTTCCATAATGTGGAAAATACAGTCATCGACAAGATGTGCATAGAATCATTTAATTTTCTAACTTTTGTGCAGTACAATTTTGGATTTTTTGAAGAAAAAACACAGGATTAAGTTTACAGGAGCATTTTATCAACTAGGAAAGGTCCCATCTTTCCGGTCGGTGATTCCGCAAAGTAGAAACCACCCCCTATTTCCTCCGCTTTCTTCCTCATCTTTTCTCTCACCGTCGAAGAAATCGATTTTCTTCCGTCTAGGAGAGCGACATAGTCACTCTCACAAAATAGTCACATTTATCCTAACAACTCCCAACAGAATTGTAGAACACTATCGTGCAACGCAATATAGTTTCTAGATTTTAGGGCTGACAACACAGATGTTCATATATCGTGACATATATTGCATTCTAAAAATTGATACAGTTTTCGATCAATAATTTGCACGTAAAATTAATGTTCTTAATTATTTACTTATGCAATCATTTTCAATTGAATAACACGCAATAATACTTAAGGAATATGTTATATTTCTTTTTGTCGATTAAATATCTGTTTTAATATTCTTTTCTCCTTTCCTCAAATGAGTTGTATTCATGATTAATAATTTCTTAATTCTGCATCATTGCTATAAATTTAGAAAGATAAACGATAAATGGGTCGTTTAAAAAAAGTTAAGAACACCATTTGCTCGTTGAAATCGATTTACTCGAGATTAGGGAAACGATTTGTTCCTTACACGAGATAGCTAAGAACATCAACGAAAATGCATCACAAGAAATCTGATTAAATTGGTTTTCGAAGACCAAGCATCGAGAATGAATTGAATATTATAGAGTCTTTATATAGTATATTGTACATATTATTTTCTCTACAGAAAAGAGGTAATGAATTTTTTTCAAATTTAAAAAACACTTTAATATTACTGTTATTTCTAAGACGCCGAACGAATCGTGTTCGAACGACCAAAACCAAAAGTGTTATCACTAGACATCTTTTTCCGTATTATAAGATGGATTTCTATCTTGTGCGTGTCACGTGTCGAGAGGAATCGCAATTCAGCCTTCCAAATCGATTTTCTTGGGATTAGGGCTTCTTCTAAGCCATCTTCACCCCAACTGCACTCACTTTTCCTTACGAACGTGGGGAACGCAATCTCTAATAACATATTCCACCGCATAGAATTCTTCGATCCTACTATCCATCGAAACGAGTGCTTTTGAGAACGTAATATTGTTTGCGCTAATAATATTTGTTTTCTTAAGAGTTTATCGCGAGAAAAGTTCGATCACACACTTGCTTGAAACTTTGTTCTTTTTATTTGCAGAGCGAATTAGTTTCTTTCAATTGCACACTCGGTATATGTTTTGCAAACAGTTCTTTAACCGCGATGTGAATTGCAAAGTTTGCAATACTTACAGCTTTTTTCTCATGTGTGCTGCTTAATTGTCTATAAATATATTAAACAACATTTTATATCTACTTTATCCAAAGTTTGCAAAGAAATACGTAGAATACATTAAGGCTGCATTGCAGTTGCGAGAGCGTTGTAACAGTCGATAACTTTATTGCATTTGATTCGATTCTCGCAGTCGTGCTATAGAATATACGGGAAATAGACACTTTCTCTATCAAGCGAGAATGTATTCTTGGACGCGCGCGATACTACAGTCGATTTGTTCCACGCCGGTAGTAAGTTTTTTTTGGAATAAGATTGGAGCAGAGTGAGCCAATTTATGTTATACGCGACAATCGATATATTTGTTAAGTCTTTCTTATTTATAAATGACGCTAGAGTTACTTTTTTTACCTTTTAATAAAAAAAAAGGTGACTTAGTCACACTTGGATATATTATTTTATGTGAATATATCTCGATCACACACTTTTCTTTTTTCTCTCTCCGTCTCTCTTTCAATTAGAGAGGATGGACGAAAAAGCAAAAGCGATTGCAACACACATTGACGTTTCTCGCTCAGACAGAAAATTACGTGGACGTGGATATTGCACTTTTTTCTTTTCTCTTTATATATGTGTGTCGTGTTAAAATTAAATACACTCGCAATTAATCTCGCATTTATGAGGTTGTCGCGGAGAATCGAAGGGCGACGCGAAAAGCGTCGAGAGAGCACGGAGGGAACGAGAGGGTGAAAATTGTGTACACGTATTTCTATATATATGTTCGTGATGATACTGGGGCGAGGGATGTCCTGTAGCCATGGTGACACGCTGACTCATAGGACGAGCCACCGACGCCCGGAAGATGGTGCGTGGGAGTTGGGTGGAAAATCCTTCGAAAGATCCCTGCAACTTGATCTATTATTCCGCACGAAGAACGTGGGTGCTTGTGATCCGTGCAATGACCTTGGCAATGTTAGGTAACCTCGAGGAAGCTACATCACAATGTAAAGAAGACATGCTTTTTTCCTTCCGAAAGTCGTTCTTTCCTATTATTGCGAAATATAAGGAAGGATATATTTCTCGAGAGAGTATAAGTTAACACATGATATACGATCGTACGTCTCGTATATTCTCGCGTTCGAGTGTTTTTACAAAATTATAATTAATATTTTAAAATTGTTATCAGAGGGATATATTTAGCCGTTCAAAATGAATCATGTTCTTGCATATTCCTGGTAATATGCAAGATATTCTTTGAACATATACATTACCTCTATTATGCGAGTAGATAGGAAAGACGAAGGAAGATGATAGAAAGTGGCTTGAAAGTCGGAGATTCTTTTGGTAGCGACGTAACGAAGATAAAGCGGCGTGTCTTGAAGGGTCTTGTCTGATCTTTGCAGTCACGCAAAGTATGTACTAACGATTTGGAAAATACATCTTCGTTGCATTTTATGAAGAGCGATATGTGGCGAGAAAGAACCAATTTTTTATTATACAGAAAAATTTAGTATCACATGTGGAAAATCACACATTGAGAGAGGAAAAACTATCTTGAAACAAAAAAATTTTATTTTATTCAATAAACATTATTTATTCGGATGCTAATGATGCGTTTACTTGTATTCAAAATTCATTTAATTTAAGTATTTATTACATGCTTATGTATAAAGAAATATACAATTTTTAATTAATTATTTGTACATTTTAAATTATATTAATTATTAATTTTATAATATATTTAGTACAATGCATTTTTAATTTTAAAAACAATATATTTTAATTAATAAATGATAGTATATATTTGTGATGAAAACAGTATTATAACGCAGAAAATGTATAGTGTTACATTAATAATAATGTACTCACTGTAATACGCATATTTATTTAAAATTAAACACTTTTGCTTAAAATAAACAATTCTTTCAATTAAAAGCGAGAGAGAGAATTTTAAGAAAATACATTTACTTAATAAAACAACTTTTCCTTCAATGTAAAAAATTGATAGAATTCTAATAATTATACTAGACAGATGAAAGAGTTATTTTTATTTGTTATCTCGGGATTAAAAATATTAGTCGCGATTTTCTCGAATTTTTAATGTCAAGATACATTTCAATATTGATATCAATAAACCATCATTGAAACAGCAGTAGAAAATTTATTACTTTCAATCGGGGAAGAGATACTTTCACAATAAATAGGGCGTAAGTTCAACAGAGCTAATCATCTCGGAAAGAGAATAGAGATTTTAATCTATCTTTACTGAATGTTCTTTTGCAATATGTAGAGCACCGATAGATGTTGAAAATCATCATCACAGTGTATGATGAATGCGAGCAATATCGCGACCATGCCTCGCAAAAACAAAAGAGCGGGATCGCAAAAGACTCGTCTTTCTATTCTCGGCGGTTCTTTCTTCGTTTTCTTCGAATTTTGCCGTTTTGAAAGTCTCTGAGGTATCGAAGCGTTGGATATACACTCCTTTCACATTCCTCTGCCGAAATAATGCTAGAAACGGTATGAAAGAGAGAAGAGATATTACTTGAATAATAATCTCAGAGACCTTTTACCTATTCGCTTCTAAGAAGAGAGAATAAAACATGAAAAAAGACAAAGGAAAAGTTTTTGGCGAAGATACGCCAAAGTATCTCTTTGAAAGAAATCACGAAAGATCGCTTTGATATTTTACATTCTTTGCATACACCTACTGTATAGCATTAAAATCTTATTAACTATTATTCCCCCCGCAAAATCTGAGTATATCTAATAAAAGTTATATTGTAATGCTCAAAGTTACGACATCGACTTATTGTTGAACTTCTAACTTGTAAACATCAATTTTTATGGCACAAATTATCAGCTTTACGTTTTCAAAGTTCAGCATTTCTTGTCTGAAAAATCACGCATTTTGTTTGCATGTACAAAGTTCATTAACATTTTTCTTATTTATGAAGATTTCCGACTCGCTTTAAGACATGTAATGTCAGGATTCTCCTTGATGACGAAAATAAAGACATCTACAATAAGAAACATAATGCACGTGATGAGAACAAGGGTGAAAAGAGGAAAATCTTCAAGATTACATAAAGCTGCCAAGGAAGAGAAGACGAAAAAGATGTAGTGGATTTATATCATTTCTTCAGGATTCTAGCTTTGATACAAGATTTTATTATTTCATGAAAGCCGTGGACAGACGAAAAAAGAAAATCCGCGTGCCGTTCGGAAACGACATGAAAGACACAGGCTTTAAGAAGATTACGTAAAAACTAAGTCACATACA
>QVNV01007906.1:0-32683 GCA_014825455.1 Pseudomyrmex pallidus
TTACCACACTTGCAAAACGTTTATCTGCTCTCCTGTAAAATTTACGTTTTGGCACTTAGCATACTTTGCATTTCCGCCCTTCAAATATTCTCTTGTGAGAGAATAAAATTTGTATAATTTGTATTGTCATCATTTGATAATAAAAATAAAATTATTCGACAAATTAATAGAATACAATGTTATCGCTTCTAAAAGATTAATTCGAACGAAAGAAGTAATTGTCGGGTAATTGTCTCTGCTTCGAAAAACCTCACATGTCAGATCACGCGCTCACTAATTAAAGAAACGGTCTGCATTTGGTTCCATCACTCCCAATCTTTTCAATTACAAGATCTCATTTTTGCTTTGTTTTTCTCTAACGACGTTGTGCGTATGTGCGTGGTTGTAGAATAACTTTTTCGTCTCACCTAACGGAAGATATCCCGGGAAAGTTCTAATTAAGTCAATCGAACTATATTAGAGTAAACGTTAAACCATATGAATCCTACTGCGTGATCTTATTCAGTAATCCACTTATCGAGCTCTTCCAGATGATTGGTCTTACACTTTCTATGTTGATACTTGTAGCTTCTCTTTCTGTAGATTAAACCTGTGGTCTTGTTACGTGGTCTTGTCTCAATTCTAATCTCATTTCCTGAAAGCTCCTCTCTCGAGCAAATTAAAATCGCATGTCAGAGACGTGAAAGATAAAAAAAAAATACGATTATGATGTTTTGCACATAAGCGCATCTCGATACGCATTTAGGGGGAGAGGAGAGTTAACTTGAGAGTTAAAGTACGAAGTTTATTCAGGAACTGTTTTGAATAACCGCGCAACTTGAGACTCGATACGGGCAAAAAAAAAAGAAGAACCAAACCGCGAGCGGTTGTACCGCACTTTTGCACCCACGCTTCGCGTCGTACGATCACTTGCGTCCCAAAACACGTTTTCGAAACAACAACCGATGTTTTGTGTGTGCGTTGACCTTCGGGGGGCTTAAATATTCATGAACTCACCCGGCATAATTCCATAGACTACCTAGGTGGTATCCGCCGATCGGACGCCTAGACGCTCTGGAAGACGCTGAAAGGGCAAACGCGACCACCTTCATTGACTTTACGACCAGTAAAATGCGACTTTATGGTTCGCGCTCGAAACGTTCCGCAAAGGCCGCGCATGTGTTGCAGAACATTGTTCCTGCATGCTGTTATGGTGCACAGTATGCTGTTGAATATGCACAACACCGGCTCCTGGTTGCGTATGCGATGCTATTCCCGTCATATAACGCACGGTCCCGCCAAAACTTAAACCAAAGTTGCATCATCGAAAGAATTGACATGGCACACACGTGTTGTATATCGTACAAGAGAATACGTATATGATACGCACGTAATGTGCACAGAAAAAAAAATTGTTTATTAAGAGAACGCACATTTCGATAAACAAAACATCGGACGTTCTTCTTGGACAAAGATGTATTTTACCACCTCCACGCGTTTGAAAATCGAAATAGAATATCACGAAAAAAATATGTTAAATTGTTTTAAAATTTTCATAAAAGCGCGGTTTATATTTCTTTCTAATCTATTTTTGTACGCGAAATAAAATACGGCAACAGATTTTTCTTGAAAGTGAGCAAAACATGTGCCGGCTAGCGTCTAACTTCAAGTTCTAAGTTTTGAATCATCCAAATAGCCCACTACCCGTTTAAGCTAACCACCCCCGCTAGGCGTCACATCATCAAACTTTGATACTTCGACGTTTACGGTAAACCGTCTTGTGACATCCGAAACAAACGTGTTTAACGACGATAAAACGCGCAAGAAAGATTTTTCTAAATAACTGCAAGAAAAATGTGTATTTATCTGAATTGAAATTTAAAAACATCACCAACTTTTTGACGTTTAAAATTAGATGCAAATCAACTTTGACGCGCGTGACATTTCGTCCAATTATCTAAAATGGATTTCTGAAAAGAATATAAAAATGTGTCCTTCGAAAGACACAATATAAGCATTCGGTAAAAGGGTTCCTTGAGAGGAACTGGATCGCCGCAAAAAGCAATAAAGAGAGCACGGCAGTGGAGAGATCGAGAGTGGTCGAGTCTAACACACCTTGTCGAATATCGGGAACTGGAGCGACTAATCTTTCTTTGACGGATTGCTTCGACAAAATCTTGTTAGAAAATCTGGTTCTGAGCCAAAAGTGAAAGAACAAATACGTAAACTAATAGTTTTAAAAAATTTAACATTTTAGTCTCTCACGGGCGATTAAATTTCACAGCTTATTAAAACATCTTCTATCTCGTGAGAAAAAAAAATAAATTTACGATGAGGCACTTGAGTTTTTCCTTGTTCGGTCCCTTTTTAAAGTATGTTGAAATTACATCCGCGTTCTTCCACCTCCATATTCATGACCTCATTTAATATTGATAAAACTGAGGAAAACAACTCTAAATAGCTCTCTACCTTTGAAATTTTGATGAAACTGTATTTTGTGAGGAAACAGTCTAGCATCAATATTGATCAAATTCTTAACCTAACGAAGTTTTTGTTTTAGATCGTCGTGTGAGACACCGCTCGAAGATCTCTTTAAAATGTTGTGACATATACTGAGAGATGAGATATTACGCAAATCTTTAGAAATAAAAATGTAAACACATTGAAAATGTTTTTACTGATTTACTGTGAGAATATATCGTTAGGAATGCAGACGTGGTACAAGTTATTGAAACGTCAGATCGCAATTTATTTCATTGATTTCTCAGACGTTTAATTTTTGTGACACGCTACACACACACACACACACGCGCGCGCGCGCGCGATATAATGTCAACTAACGTACATCCGACTAACGCGTATAATTGCAAAATATTTTTTCTTACGCGCGTAATTTATATTCAATGTTTCTAATCGTTTCTGTATTTTTCGAGAGTTCTTTTAAGATACGCGTTGTCTGTAAAAAGTACTACGTTGCGCGTCTATATACAGAAGAGAAAATTGATATATGATAACCATTTTTTTCCTTTCACGTGAGAAGAGCGTCTGTGAACTCGATACACTGATAAAAGTTTATCCGTCACGAACGCCATATTTCGCCGTGTGTGTATTTCAAAAGACGTTACATTTTCTCCCAACCCGCGCTCTCGAGCGCCAAAGCACGGATCTCGCGAAGTGGACCCTTGCGAAGAGGCATCAGTCCATGGTGTAATCCCCATGGGAGTTACGAGAAATGAATTATACACTCGATGTCTGACGTGAGAGGGGAACGAAACCAGACAAAATGGTGTCCTAAAAGGAATGCTATCCTCCGTTCCCTCTTTCCTCTTTCTCTCCCACCTCTCTCTCATCCTCTCTTTCCTCCCCGTCATTGGTCTTGCCCACTGTTGCTTCTTACTCTCTTTCCCATAGCGGAGACTGTTTACGACGCTTCTCTCTTGGGTTTCGCTCGAGAAACCCCATGAACGCGGACGCGAGCGCGCGCATACACACACACGTACGTATAAAATGTTGCGTGCATTTACGTATATTACGTAGGTCGAAATATGGAGCGACCGGATATATTGGGATATAGCAAAGTAAAATGGATAAAATTAGAATCACAAAGTGACATACGTTATTTATGTGGGACGTAGCGGAGACCGCTCCGAAAGAACAGGCTTTAAGCGCGTGGGTATTGCATGCGCGTTATCAGCATATATTCAAGCCTCACTCTCTCCCTCTCTGCTCCTTTGCATTGATATTTCTGCGAAGATCGCTCTCGGGGAAGAAATTCAGATGCAAAAAAACAAAATAAAATAAAATAAAAATCAAAAAATACACAACGTCGTTCCGAGACACGCTGTGTTTGCCGCTGCGGTTGCCCGGATTATTTTATTGTAACAATAAATTTCCGTTCGAACGATCCGAAACTTCTGCTAATACATTCGCGCAATGTCGATCAGATAAACATTACAGCCGCAGAAACCTGATTGTAAGACAAGAGTTATGAGCGGAGGGAAAAGGACGAGGCGAGGAGAAAAGAGGAACGGGAATAAAACGAAGGCAAATCGGCTAACAGGGAGAGTTTTAATTGGAGTAGCTCCGGAGAGAGAAAAAAAAAGAAGAGACGGTTCGATAATATTTATATCTCTCGTGTATATATGCGCGCGAGAGAGAGACGGTGGCGTATCAAAAAGCGTACGTGATATTTTTCTTTTCTTTATACGCATACACATATACGCTCTCACAACTTTATGCAAACGACCAATTCTACGAACCATATATATCATCGTGAAACCGACAACCAACATACACACAATCTAGAATGTTGTGTTCGTTATCCTGACGTGTTTCAGAAGAAGATGCGATTACCATAAAATGATGTGTAACGGGTGTATAAATGGATGTCTACAAAACTTACTAGCGGAAAATAGTATAGCATAGTACATTATACGCACAAAATCTGAGATCTGATATTATATGTGATAAGACTATTTGGAAAATAAAATTATACTTTTATTAGACACAGATCAAAAGAGGAAGACACGAAAGAGAAAGAGAGAGAGAGAGAGAAAGAAAGAGAAATGCGGAAATTCGTTAACTCAAGGAAGGTTAAACGAACCATAAAATTGCGTTTTTCTGATATGAACTAGTCGTCATAGTTTTATAAGGTTTCAGTCGTCGCAAGTTTAATCTCGGGGCACGGGTGACTATGTTCGATGGAACGAGCTGTGTACACGAGGCAATCTTACACGCGGTAAACTCCGCATATTTGGGGGCTTCGGGATAGACGGGGGTCGACCAGTTACCACGAAAATTGCCGCACCGGCTAATTAGGACTTGATTGGCACCCCTTTTTCCCCCTCGCGTCCTTCGCCGCCTTATACGCTGACGAAATCCACACAGATCCCGCTCTCCTCCCCACCAGTCTTCATCCTCTCACGCCGCCGCCAGCCAGCCAACCGCCACACCACCGGCGCATCATCTTTCGATGCTATTCGCCGCCGCGACCTTTCGTCTCTCCTCCAACCTCGAGTCGTGCATTTTCTTTTTCTCTCGTTCTCCGATAACTTCCGGCGCGAATCCTCTCGCGCGCCCGATGTGCAATTGTATAATTTACTCGATAATTTACTCCCCGGTCAATTTATATAATTTCTACCGTAGCCCCGTGTGTACGTAAATTTGACGAGCCGCGCCGCGTGTTGCCTCTTTTTTGTATTTTTGCGTCGGAATGGCGAGGACTTCGATATTAAATTCTTGTCCAACCGCGTCATATTGGATCTTTTTTCAAGCAATATTCGCGGGTACGCCGCCGCCGCGTGCAATGTTTGACGTGTCTCTCGCGCTTAAAGATAATCTTTTAATTTATGTTTGAGTGTGCAGATGCGCGCGCGCGCATACGTTACTTACGCACGCATCGCGTTTCTTCCCGCGATGATCGAGATGATCGAGCCAGTTATTCGATTTTCATTTTGCAATTCTCGCTTTTTGCATGAACGCACTTTCTGTTTCTTCTTTATGTCGCGTATACGTTTCCACATTATTAAAATACAGAAAAATATAAGCAACAAATTTCTCGAATATTGTAAAAAATACTGAGCGTAGTCATACAATCGAGAGCTCAAACAAAATGTCAATTTGCACCGAAATGCTTTCCATTGTTTAATTACTGGCGCAATTTCACGCAGAGGCAACAATTTACGCTCCCAACTGGACATGCGCGTTTGTTCTGTCATCAATCGAAATTGAATCACAAATCAACTGACACAAAATCAATCGATGTAATCCATCTTAGAGATAATGAATTACTTTCAGATATGTGTGTACGGTCGCTCTCTTTCTAATCTTATTATTAATAAAATATATCTCTCTTTTAAAATGAACCAGTTATCGGAGGAAACCTTCGTAAGAAAAAAAAACATTAAATGCGCAGCCTCGTTATCAAATTCCGTTAAAGTTTTCACTCCACTTAGCATTCCTCCGGCATCTCACGAAAATATGGAACGTGACGGAAAGAGTGTGATTTATAGGCGTGCAACGCCGTAAAGACTGTTTTAACGCGTTTAAGTGCTCGGGTAGAGTCGGGATTTTCCTTATCTGGTGTAACGAGACTCTCTCACGCGTGATCTGCATGTATGTACGAACGACCCCGCTTATCTACTCCAGGTATCGTGCAGTTGCACACGATCGCGCACATATATATATATTGGCCTGACGTTCACACTGTCCCGCGCACGAAAACACACTACGCGCACTCTCTTCTCTTGCCGATAAACTCGAATAAATAATGTAATTTACTTTTACACCCGGGCGTGAATTATCGCCCGTGACTCCGAGTTGACCGACGCGCGATATATACAGCGGATACGATATAGGGGGATAAACCTCGCGATCGCACGAAGGTTGACCAATCGCATCTTCGGCGAATTGTATCGAGAGAAACGCGCAAAGCGAACACGCTGGGAATGTGAATTTTTTTTTATTATTTTTTATTTATTTTTTTTACGATTGGCAAGTAACGAAACACGTCGCCGTAAAGTGTTGTCAAATGTGTGTACCCTTTGCGCGCGTTTCGTAATTACTGACACGCTATTTCGTATGATATTTTATTGGCGAAACGTTTGTCGACGCAGTTAAAGCATATATTGTGCGTATATAACGCAATACGCGCGCGCCGATTGCCCAACACGCACGTTGTAATTGCTTAATAAATAAACTTATTCCCGTGTGTGTGTGTGTGTGTGTGTGTGTGCGACTTGTAATTAAAACCGATTGCGATAATCTCGAAAAAAGAAAAAAAAATGACAAAGTAAAAATACGTCATCTCGTGTCTCGCTTATTAGAATGTTTAATAACGCGTCATTAAACCGATCGTATTACACGGGTGTGCTCGCGCACTTATGAAAACGCAAAAGAAAAAGAATTCGCGGACAACAAGTTTAGCAAGTACTTCAATCAGACGGAAATACTTATTCCGCGTCAAGGCCTCGTAACTCCGGAGACTCACTTTACTTTAATGGCCGTTGTAGATATCGGCGTTGGCGTGAGAACACTCTCTTGCACCGGTATCACAGCGGCATTAAAACTTTTCTCATCTTTCGTTAATCTTGAAAAATGGCCTTCTCTTTCGAAGGTAGCTCAGTAGAAGAAAAGAGTGAAGATATATATAGTATATATATAGTATATATCTACATGTATGTGTTACATATAGACGTAATACACACGCTCTAATAATACTACGTTTACGTCTCTTCGCGTACAATGTGATTTTTCGCATATACGAGCAAGAAAAAAAAAATACGGGAGACCGTAATAATAATGTCATTCCTACCTGACGATGAAAAAGTTAATTACGCTGCGGATAATTCCGGTCATTTCGCTATATGTAGCTTCCATAGCGCAGTCCCCTGTTTCATCTTTATTCTTTTTTCTTTTTCTTTTTTTGTTTTTTTTTTTTTTTTTTTTTTTTTTTTGTTCATCGGTCGTCACACAAAAATGTTTCCTCTTCTCTTTCTTTTGCGGTCAGATCATTTGTATACGCACAAAAATAAAAATCTACATTGAATTATTCTACTGTTCGCGTTATACTCTTTGATTAATTCAAAGATTTGCTCGAAACGAGCTAAAGTTTTCTCCAAATTTTATATCACACATAATTTTGTATCGCACGTCAATTTATCCATCAATTTTTTAAAAGACTTCTTTTACGTACATATCTTGTTCTCGTTCGATAATGGAGTTCTTAAAATTATACGGCATTTACATGAAAATAAAGAGACAAAATTCGCCAAATATGTAGCGCGCGTAATGTAACGCTTCAAATGTCAGCGCAGACACTGAGATAATTTTCGAGAGAAGTTCTTTAATGTAAAAGTTTACCGAAGAGCACATGAAGAACCCCACGAGAAGTAAATGGCCGCGTATCCCGTCGCGCATGGGGAAAGCCAACACACCACGCGGTGGAATGTCGCAATAAGCAAGTATTTACTATGCGAGCTGTCTTTCGGACTGGAACGTGAAGAAACTTTGTACGAAACGAGCGAAATATAAAAGGGTGGGCGTGAAGAGAGTGAAGCGAGAGATGCAAAAGAGTAACTCTCGGGGAAAAGGATAGACAAGATGCATTTTCGTGAGTAGGCGAGATAACCATGCCGGGGGAAACCCATGGCATGGCGCGGCACATGATACACACACGCATAGCCTTAAAGAGGCTGGGCTAGCCAGTAGCTCGTGTATTGAACTGTTGCGCGCGCAGCCTTCTTGTTCTACCACGAAATGTGACTGGGATCGCCCATGACCACACGCGTACACGCTTTGCGAAAACTATGTGTATGTTTGTTTGCCTTTGCATTATCCAAACCACGTTTCCCTGCCAATTTCCATTTCCATGCGAAAGAAGCCAGAAATATCTCGAAAAGATTAAAAACAACGCGCGTGTAACTCAATATTTGTTGTAGAATTTGTTTATATGAGTTTTGCTCGCAATTCATTTCTTGTTATTTTTATGAAATAAAATAGAAAAATTTAATATTTGTAAAGATGTGTTGAGGGGTGATCTCCGGCTCGAATTGGTAAATCCAAATGATGTGTAGAAATTATCGGCTATTGCGAACCGTTGCGGGATGTTTTGCAAGTATGGATTGGAAGAAAACTTCTTTGTTTTAACAAAACGTTTTGACTTATTTATTCAAGAGCCATCCTCAGTTCTACACTGCATATAATCGAAGATAAATTATAAAGCAGAACATAAGTACTTAGATGAAAATTAATTTGCGGTATTAAAATATCTATATATGAGGCAAAGAACAATATAGTGATTAAAAACAAAATTTTAAAAATTTTTTAAAAATACGTACCAAACATAAGAAAATTGTGTCAAAAATTAAAATTAAAAATGTATAAGATCTTTAGTTCACATCGTTAAAATTGAAATGTGTCTAAAGCACAATAGAGAAATGACTTCTATGTAGTTCGGAAGTTACTGTGCTACTGAGTCAACTGTTAGAATATGTCAAGATTTATGATAGCTTCCTCTGTGTAAATGTTTTAAATTTTGTCAAGTATAAGAAAATAGTACAAGTGTAAGAAAAATTTAAATTGTACAATTTATACAATTATACTTAATTTATTATATATTTTCTATTCAAATTATATGATTCATAAAATTATAAAAGACAGAATTCTATTACAACTTCTTCGTGTGCACAAAGTTACAATAATTTAAAATAGTTTAACATCTCAAAATTTTTGAATTAAACATGAATACCGCGCAGTAAAATGTTATTATAATGAGGGCAAGTTTATTTATTATGCGAGCCTTTTTCGCAGATTTTATTAACGTAACCTCCCCAGGACTCGAATGGACACCTTTTCCTGTATCGTAAAGCAATAAAACAGTTTTCCGGGTGTCGGAGTCAACAGGTTAAAAAGAATGGTTAACTTAAAACGTCGCATAAACATCTCTCTCAATTGGTTCACGGTCTATTATCCAAAGACGAACCATTTATTTAATGCCCTCGTCCGAATAATAAAACGTCAGAAAACTCGAGCAGTTCGCGCGAAGGAACAATAAACTGCTCTAGTCTGGAACGGCAAAAGGCTGACCCTTTTTTTTTTCTAGAAGCGAAAAACGACTTTCCGGATTAAGCAGAGAGTGTTGAGCTGAATCCCTTGTCATTTACCGTTATCGTGACAACGAGCAACTCGAAAAACCACGAAACTAGCGAGCAAACGAACGAAACAGTCTTGGCTCAAGGTCTCGTGAGCGAAGTACAAGGTACGAAACGTTCCTGGACACTTCAAGGCTGAAGCGGGTTCAAAGTTCTACGAGCATACACTTGTCTCTCGTTCTCGTCGAAGCATCACGCACCTGTTCGTGAGGTGAGTCGCCTCCTCGTTTTCTCCGCCGCCGCGCTTGTTCGGAGTAAAAGTTCGAAACACACCGTGCAAACGATTTGGATTTTTTCCCCTTTTTCCTCTCTTCGCGATCGCGTCGTAAGTTGTCATAAATTGTCGTGCGAATGACATTTCGAAATTTATGCAAAGAGCGTCGGTATTTGAGATAGAGCCCCGACTTCCGGAAGAGAGTCCGGTAGAGATACAATTTCCACGATCAAGTTTACTTTCGCGCTCACGTCATCATACGAGGGAAATATTGATTGATATGAACTGTCGCGTATGTACGATTTTTCATGCGATACTTCTCACATTCGATCGATCGTAAAAGCCGATCTACGACGACTTATTTTTGAAGAATACACGTGGATGTACGTAAAGTGTTCGTCTTTTCCTCTCCGAGTTTTTTGGCGCGTAATTCTTATCTCAAAAAAAAAAAGAAAAAAAAAGAAAAAGACCAACTGTTTCGTGCGATTTAATGTAGCGTAAAATTATAGCGTTTGAATAAATATATAATTCTCAATTATTATTTCCGTTTGTTCAAAAACCCCTTCTTTACGCTGTGTGAATATTCATTATTCCGATTGTGTTGTGTGTACATAATTAAATATATATAGTACGCGCTATTATATTTTAAGATGTATAAATAATGCGCGAATAAAAAACCGGGAGCAGGTTTTCTTTTTCTAATCTATTTACGCGACTTTCTTTTCGAGGAATTATCAAGGAAATAATATGCGTTGCGCGGAAACGCAGGTTGTCTATGTGTAACAGCGTATACGGGAGGGAAGGTCTGTCCTAATCTATGTATATCAAAACTACAAGTATCCTATACAAGCACGTCCGCTCTTAGATATCAAGATTTAACCATCATAGATCAGCGCAATGCAAAACCCTAATGCAGAAACCGACGAAGGCGCGTAAGGGAAAGAGGGATTGTGCAACCGCTCGGCGCCACACTTCGTGATTCGCGGACTCGCCGAGAAATGTAATGCGCGGAGAGAGAGAATATATAATATACAAAGTTTATTATAACGTTCCTCAAGCAAAACTCGCGCAACACCGCGCGCGGCTAGTTATCTCGCATTACAAACTAGCAAAACTTGTTATCGCGCTGAGTGTATTCAGGCATGTATGCGCGCGCGCTCACATCTGACAGTGTGATATTGTGCAGTGTGAGAGACCTTGCACACCGCAATTTCACACGCTGATAGCTTTGGACACGAATCACGGTGCACACTTACTTGGAAACTTGGTTATTCTCTCGGTCGGTTGTAGCATTTAGTAATCAGCAATTTTTGCACACGCTCTGCTACCTGTAGAGAAATTATGAAGTTGTAAACTCTCATTTATATTGCATTAATCCGGACGTAAGCGTATATGTGTGCATTTACACCTTGGTATTCGAGATCTCGAATTTAAAAGAAAAGTCTGAGATGAAAACACCCGCCGTGTGTGTGCGCGACACATGCACACACATCGTAATATATTCCTATAAAATCTATTTTTTTTTAACATATCAAGTAATCGCACGATAAGCAATTACGACAAGAAAATTACAAGTAAAAAAAGTTCATTAGCATAATTGTAAAAATTTATAAACAAAAAAACATTACTGTGTCAAAATCTCTCTCGCTCTCTTAGACATGCGCATTTCAATATAAAATTTACTTTCGTGTCAAATACCTGTTTGGAAAAATGTTCGTATTTTAATTTTAAAATGGCCGAGGTGCGATTAAACTCTCCCTAAATTTCATAGCAGAAAAACAAACGATTACTTGCTTATCAAGGATAAAAGTGTTGATTGTGCTAACACGCGGAGTGAAAACGTCAGAGGATATTCGGAAAGCGAGACAAAGGAGGTGAAATAAGATGAGAGTCTAGTATTGCCGAGGGAACACCGAAGAAAGGTGGCGGCGAGAGAGGTCGATAAGATGGAACAACAAAACTTCAATTTCCAGAAATGATACAAGAAAATCTTTTCCGCGTGCTACGTACTATATGCGCTTTTTCGTTTTAACCCCCCCGAGCTTTATTCTCGAAAAACAAACGACGTTAAATGTTTTTTTCGCGACAGGGAAGCAGAGTAATGTCTGTTTCTTTAAAAAAATTTATTACTTTGCCCGCGCGCATAGGTTATAACAACGTTGGCGATTTTCAAAGCAAATAGCGTGTACTATTTCGCGGAAAAATAAGACACTGATACAATAGCGACTTTAAATTTTGAGCGTTTTGTTGGCACACGCCTGGAACAATATTTCTTCAACGTTGCGTCATAAAGGGGGTGCGCGCAAACAGATTGCAAAGAGCGAAGGTGGAGGAAGCCGGCTGCTACACGAAATTCCACTGATCTTCTGCAGAAATACCTCGGAGTATAATTTTGCAGCTGCTCTCCTACCGTCATCCCCATCTGTCGTTTCAAAAGAAAACGTTGAGTTATTCTTCTTGCCGAATTCCCAGACTTTGGCGCGTTTCTACGGAAGAAATATGTTGCTTTTTTTTTCATCGACAGAAGAACTCTGCAAACTTAATTAAAAAAAAAGTCTGGGTATAAAAAAAACTGTCTGAAAAAAACATTCTAAAAACCAATTTTGGCTTGCTAAATTTTACACATCATAAATTAAAATTTGAACAAGACAACACAATTAATTATTGAAGACGTATTCGCGAGAGCTTTTATTATTGCCGACGGCTGCCTCCAAAATAAAAAGTTACGAAAGTCTTTCCATTTAAAACTACAATATTTTAATCTGGTTTGACGTAACGAGATATTTTATTTGACAGCAGTTGCAGTAAAAAAAAAAACCGAGTAATTAACCGAAAGCAGGTGTTGGTAAAACTATTCGTTTTTGTTTAATCTACCGAGCGTGTCATATCAGTCTTTTTTATCTTTAAAATGATAAAGTGGAAATTGACTGACATTAGTCAAACAAAGACCAATTACGAGTATAGTTTTATATGTAATTTTTTACACTTTTTGGATATTGTGTGATTTGTAATTCTCAATTAAGTTTTGTAAAACCTAATAAATAGTCTATAAATGGTTTAAAAATTGCGGCATAAAACACTTTTCTAAAAATAAATTGGAAAAAAAAACGCTCAGAAGTGACTGGAACGACAACTTTCAATGCGCGAGTCTCGCAATCGACGCTCCGACGGCAGGTGTTCCTGACACTCCGCGTTCATAATTTGGTCCTCTCTCGCGAGAGAAAACCCGGCATTTTCGGTGGAGATTTCAAAATGCCGGAATTAAGAATGTAAATAACTTGGTTTCCTTGGATTTGTAAGGCTTACAAACGCGAGTTCTGAGATGGAATGGAAGGACAAGCTCCTCTCGAGAGATTGTCTCATCGCGCGCGTAAGAGAAATTTTTACATATATAACGAACTAAAGAGTCTGAAATATCCGATTTCCAGAAAACGGATATTATACGAATCCGCATCCTAATATCCGGAGAGCAGCTGCAAAAATTTTGCCGTCGGGTGAAAAAATTTCCTTCAAACTCTCGCTCGCTCGCAATCAAACGTAATTGCTCGGGGCGTCGGTATAATCGTGGTGATCCAGATTATTAACTTTTTCTCTATTCTCAGAAGAACGTGTGTGTGTGTGCGTTTTCGCTCCGCGCGCGTTTCTCTTCGAGAAACCAAATGAAAGAATTTTAAAGACTTTGCGCGATAGTGCTACTCATGCGTTCTACTCGTTTTATTGAACTTCCCGCATCGAACTTACAGTGTTATACGTTCTAATATGAAAGTATATAATTATACATCTGCGATAATTATCACATCATAAAGAAATCTGTAATAGTACGAGCAGTAATTACTCTTTTCACGCAGATTACGTAAATTTTTGTATTTTGTATCTCGTAAAGAACTATATAATTATTTTCTTCTCCCTCTTTTTCTCTTTACGCAGAGTTTATATAGTACGCACGGTTTATGTAAAGATACGGGAAAGATATTATCTTAATAAAAGAGGAAAACTAGCTTTTTCTTATTGGTTGCGCGAAAACAGAACAGTGCGTTATAAAATATCACAGAAAGAAAATGTATCTCGTTTCTTAAACTTACTATATTTGTAGCTCGCAAACAATAATTTAAAATGTTATTGTAGAAAATATAGTAGTACAAAATATGGTAATTTTGCATTAAATAATACATAAGTGAATATTGTTATTTACGTTGCTTATTTTAGAATTAATCTCGAAGCATTTTTTAAGCTTTTATATTCATTAAAAAATTGTATTCTCATAAATGTTTAAAAGTACTCTGTTTTATGCGCAGAACAGAACTCTTATCTAAAGACTGATTGTTCGCGCTTTAAATAGATGTGACCTTGGTTCTTCTATATCTCGACAGCAGACTTCAATTAGTCGAGTATAAGAAAGAATAAAAAGTGTTCTGTACGAATGAATGTAAGAGGAGTTTTGCATCGATAAAAATAACTTCGTTACCTTTTCTTTGTGAGTCAAACAACACAAGGAACTCATCTAATAATTAATGTGCAAACGTGCTATCTTTTGCATATATTTAATTTCTATAAAATAAACAAACTTCCGAGATCTAATCAAAAACAAAAAAACAGAGTATTTTTCTTACAATTTTACGAAATTTGAATCAATGCTCGCAACGGTGAATGAAAAAGCTTGAAAAGCGTAACACAATGTCACAAAAACTTTGTACTTGTGAGTGAAACAGTGTAGAATAGCAACGAGTACATTTAACGCCATGCTGCTGCCATGTCCTCGATTACGGAATGTGATTCGAGCTCTGGTTGGACCACTCAGACTCCATGATAGCGACTGATTTGTGCCGCCATCTAGCAGCTAGTTGCCCAAGTTTTTACTTGTGTCCACGTTACATGACGCAATTTCCTCACATGCTGCAGTGGCATGAGAATCGATTGTGAGGTTTAGATAGTGTAAATTACGTCAATGTGCTGTACATAGTTTTCTTCTCGACGGGTTAGACGGGTTTATTCACGAATGAACACACACACGCATAAAGTAATTTTAAATATTGTATACATATAATATAATTTTAATACGCACGCATTTTAATAAATATTACTGATTTGAATTTGAAAGATTGATTCGTATATGCATAACAAAATAATTACTGCGTGATAACTTGTATATGTATCGTAATATAATATGCAATTACATTTAAAGAAAACACTTTAGTTTTTTCATAAATATTAAAATTTTAATGTTTTATACTATCAAAACTAATTGTATATGTATATAATTTCATCTTTCTATGATAAAATAATTTCTCTTTTGTTTTAAATTACTAAACAAATCAATCATTATTTCTTCTTTATACAACAAGAATCCACACGTCGATATGTTATAAATAAAGAGATTATTATGTACGCACATTATTTCAAGTATGTAATGCTTCTTCTAAAATCGAAATAATCTTAAAAGATACTTGCTTTTTCTCTAAATGTAAGTTTAAGATACTCTAAGACAACAACATCTTGTCTATTCGTCTGGAACGAACTCCCGGGCGCACAATTCAAAATGATTACGAATCGTGTAACATGGGTGTTTGGATCGATACTAGTCGGTCTCCCCCCTCCTTATTCGTCCGGTTTCCAGGGGTCGGACAGGGTGTTGGGGCGCGACCGACTGGTCTGGACTGGTTGACCCGTCTCGCCTGGTCTCAACCCACTTCATCCTGATTTCCCCTGCTTCTTTCGCCACATTCCATCGACCGTTTCTCACACAGCTCCGGCAGGAAGAGAAGGGGATTTCATCGAAACCTAACTAAAGATTTTCTCCAAGGATGGCGCCACGTGCACCAAGTGTATCGTGCACGCTTGTCCTTTTAATCAATAAAAGGTCCTAGATAGGGCAAGGGCTAAAACTTGAATGTATAAACTGTTTTTTTAAGACTAAAAATAAGTTTTGTTGGAAAGATGCTTCTAGGCCAATAACACCTTGTATACATATTTAAAAACTTATATCCCAAGAGAAATGAGGTGTCAAATTCGATTAGCTTCATTAGCTCTATGTACGTGTGTATGACGTTTTAGAAAATAACACCCCAGCTTAAACTATTGATAGAGCGCAACCAGAGATAATCATAAAAATATTTTACGTACTGTCTTATTAAACTCTCAACATCATTAAAATCCGTTTCAGACTTTTGTGCAAATAATCGGATAACTATAAGATTGGATAAGGCGATTTTAAAGCATACAAAGGTGCCGCCAAGGGGATGCAGCGGGATGTCCGATTATACAGCTTATTATGCTGGCTTAAGATTCGCTTTGACGTCGTCGCGGACGCAGCTGTCGATGGAGACAGCTTTCTGCGAGACGATAAAAATGAAAAAGAAAAGAAAGAAAAAAAAGCCAAAATAAAGTGCCGACAAGAAGAAAAAATTGAGATAAATAGAATTGTCGGTGCGAAATATTAATTAACTCACTAAAGTAGCTTTAGCAACATAAACCCAAACCATATATGACATGATATATACATGTATGACATACATTTTCGTTTATAGCAAAAGGGTAGCAAAAGATAAGAAAAAAACGACAATATTATTTGACGCTGAGAGAAAGAAGCAGAGGATAAAACTAAAAAAGAAAAAAAAAGATAGATTAATCATACTGACAGAACGCTTGTCAGATATAAAGTTATCTGAAAAAAGTTTTTCAAAAATATTTAAGTTTTCATTTTTCTCAAAGAAATAGTCAATATGCAAAAACAATTATAGTCTCTAGATAAAATCACACTTTTGTGAAAAAAAAAAAAAAAAAAAAAACGATTATTCTTTAGTTTTGTATTTTTTCTAAAATTTTCTCTCTGTCTTTCTCTCTTTTTTCAACGGGGTTGGCACGCAGCACAACCTTCTCTCTAATCTTTTCTTTTCTTTCTATCTTATAAATCGTTATATCGTGCTCTTTCTCTTATGTACTGGTAGGCCGTCTTTTTTTAATCAATGGATGCTACCGATGCGTTTATCTTTGTCATCTGTATCCCGGAAACAAGACTGGCGGAGTCTGGCCAATCAGAGCAAAGTTCTGCCGGCCGATCAATGCGAAACTCCACTATACCGACATGTACAGCATGCTAACATTTCGCCAGGAAGCCCAACCCAACAAGACTCCTCGAACCGGAGAACGCCGATCGTATAATCTCGACTTTGTGACAAATGCAGCCGCCATGACATTTTTATATTGAAACTGGACGCGAGTTCCCGATAACATTAAGGTAACCACTGTGAAGAAAGCTATTTTCTGACACGTGTACATAGGTATTTAAAATTCATCAATCATCTACTGCGCCTATACACTTCTCTTTTGCTATAGTACTCTAGTTCATTATATCTTCCCGCAAGTCTGATGTTTCACTATATTTAATATAAACAATTTGCATTTACATGTTACATTTGCAAAATTAAATTACCAGATAGGTGTAATAAAAAAACGGATAACTGACAATCATTCTTTCACTTGTATCCATTTTAAATTATGATTCTTAAATTAATCTCGATTACCTTGAAATGCGTTTGAATTTCTATGTAAAGTAGATTGTGTAATATACTAATTGTAAGTAGGCTAAGGAATAGAATTCTCTAATTGAACCTCTTCGGCAAGAGTAGTTTTGATACTAAAAGTTAAAATGGTATTACTGTTTCTACTTTCAGTTTAATTAAACTCAGGTTACTGAAGTGACCAACTCTTTCCCAAACGCTGTCGAGCGAAGCGAAGTGCTTCCAACTTCTGCAGCTTCCCCTGAATTTCGATTTGGCTTAAACATGGCTTAGTGTGATGAGATCTCCCTTCACGAACTTCTTATTTATGACATTAAATTTTTTACTCGTCTCACACAAGTGAGCTCTCCCATCGTGTTCTAACCCTCTTTTCAAAAATCAATCGAGAGAGCGACTGCTTCTCTCTCTCTCTCTCTCTCTCTCTCTCTCTCTCTCTCAAAGCAATTTTTATCTTCAAGAAGATAATTTTAAGCAAATATCGCGTACAAAAATGGATTCTCCACTCACTCTTCGTCGTCTCTGTCAATGATCTTTGTAGAAACCACCCAATAATTCATCCCTTTTTCTTGATGTATCTGTCGTGAACATTTTACTCATCTTTTTCTTATCATCAAAATTATTAGAAGAACTTAAGAAAAGATACTTAAGTAAAAATAATAATTACTGATAATACACTAATTGTGTCATACATTGGTGTATATTGAGTTTTTCTCATTTTTAATTGTTTTAAAAGAATAATTTTCTTCGTCCAAAAAAGAAGATGTTTCTTCAGAAAAATTAATATTATATTTTCTATCATTACCTTCAGAAGAGAAATGGTAAACGTCAAAGCTCAGCACTCACAATAAAATATCACAAATGTCAAGCAATGGCGAATCGTGAGAGGAAAGGTGAAAGCTTTGTTGCGTACTGAACGCAGCGATATGAACCCGCGAGGTTTAGTCCCTTAGCTTTTTTAGTATTGCCAGAACGTTTCTTTGTTATATGCTCCAGCATTTTCGTCGCCTCATGTTTTATGTTTATCCGGTCTAGCATCGAATCGGCATAAACCGTCGAGATTACTCCGAAAATTCCACCATGACACGTTACCAAAAAATAAAGTTTCCAGTCATGTATGAACTATGTAATCCCATGTAATATTGTTTTTTTTTTTTCATTACATCACAAAGTTAAACGGAAAAATATTTAACGATTCTGTCTCAGTGCACTTTCGTAAAATAATTCTTTCATATGATAAAATGTATAAAAATATATAAGAAGATATTTCTTCGCGGTGTAAATGAGAAATTAATTGACTATTTAAAATAAATAAATAAATAAGCTATGAGCGGGGAAACTTGTAAGTCCCTTTTCGTCACCTAGATCTATATCCTTTGCGGCTCCTGCTATATAGTTGTTTATCGACCAAACTGATTTAGCTCATCATTTACTGCCAGGAAAATAATTGACTATTTCATTGGCAGTCATATTTTTCTATTAAAAGAAACTGTTTTGAACTTACCCATAAGATGCCAAGTCGCCAACTTGCTGTTATTTCCCAAATCTGCAACAAGTAAATATTATACATTTACCATGCTGTGCATATATAAAATATGATATTGTATAATGTCACTATATTACTAGAGATTTTTAGTCATGTTTCACAGCTTATTGTCACCTATTATCAGTCGTAAAGAGACGTAAAAAATCTGCAAAAAACTATAATAAATTTCAATTATAGTTTATTTAATAATTCTGTAATTATTACAGAAAACCTCATATCTCAAATATATCTAATACAATATCTATGGAAATTTGTTTCACGTTTTTTTAATTTACATCTTTATTACATATTTGTATTTCAACAAAATTAAATATACGCTAAAAGTTTTTTTCTAGAGCACAATCAGAAAATAAAATAAAACTTACGTTAACCTAACCTAACCTCGTGTGTATTTACTTAAGTTCACTGGTTATAAAAATTATCACTTTACGACAATAGCAATAAGGATCATTATCACGAGTTATCACAATCGCAGACTTTTTTTATCTGTCAATTCGGTTGAATCAGAGCACGCGTTGACCGAGACCTGATACAAATGCAGAAGATAGGTTCCCTTCAACTTGTTTTCACGGGAGACATGACCGTCCTTTCCCGCCTAGTGTCATTCGCCCCCACTCGACTACAAAGTGATCGCGCGATCATGATCAGCGGTCTCCTGCTGTTCCCGCGATTCGTGTTTTTCGTTCGATTACCTGGATCTCAGCCATGTATTGTAAAACATTCTCAAACCACATGGTTAAGGCGGGGCGCCTATTAAGTTAGTCAACAACTGCATTATAACACAATGTTTACTGAGAAACACCGCTCCCAAGTTTACAGTCGTTCTCACGTTGCATCTTAATACGTGTTTTTACAACACACAATAATACTAATTTGAATGCAAGTCATTACTGTAGTAGCCGCCATTAAACAACAATATCCATCGAAATGATACTTTTTTCTACAAAATATTTCAAACTATATATTTTTCACAAATTTGTAAAACTATATCGTTCTATGAAATTGCATAACTTTTATATATTTATGCAATTTATATACTGGCATCATCAAAATGCGTTTCTTTCACTGCAGTGTTTTTGATGTGCTCATGTTATTGAGCACTTCCTCAATTGTTTCAAATGGACAACATTATTCTTTATTTCGTTATATATAAGGTGGTCCACAAATCGAAGAGATGAAGAAATATTGAGGTATAAAAATATGACGCAAAGTGGAAAAGTTCAAAGATAATTAATTGTGTCAATGAAAAAAAAAAAAAAAAAATGAAACAGCTGAATTGACTAGAAAGGACAGTTGCAGAACCAGCACCGTTACGTGGCGTTATTCGTATGCGCAACGTATGCTCACGTACGAACAATAAATTTATTTGTATGAGACATCCGGCTTCCCAAAAATTACAATACGTTTGGAATAGAAATCGTCGATAATTGAATATAAAATGTAATACTTGCCACTTTAGTACGTGGCGTATCGTATTACTTTATTCTACAACTTTTGAAAATATATACTTACATAGTAACTGACTTCGTCGCACAAATTTAAATGTTAACTTTTCCAACATATTTATACTTGTTTTTATTATCACAAACGTATTTTATGTATTTCGTGATAATTAATATTTTAATATATTTGCAAGTAAATTCATATATAAGTTTACGAGCGTTTTACGCTCGATACGCATTCGATATGTGACAAGATTTTTACGTCTGTAGATAAATAGATAGATAGGGAGAGAGAGATTTTGTGAAAGGAGTGGAAAACTCGCGCTCTAGATAGATTCTGAAATACTGGGTGAAATGAACGAACGAAAACTCATGGTAATAGGAACTGAAATCGTGACGAATTCTCGCTTCATTAATTTTCTCTCGCACTGTTCGTCAGCACACATACATTCATATTTGTCCTTTTTTTATCTAGACGGCTGTGCTCTAGATGCTCGCATTTTTACAGTCATAATTACAGCAGCTTCGATCGTTTGTACATCCTCGAAAAGTTCACGCAGTGACAGACGCTTACGATTCACAATGCGAGCGAGTCATCAATTCATTACATTCTGCATACAATATCGGTAGTACTGATCTACACGCAATGTCGTAAATCATTGGCAAGTTGTAAAACCATCTCAGAACTCGTAGAACGTAATTACGTGAGTAATTTGCTCGCACATTGTAAAGTAATGTCTAAATTTTTCTTTCTAAAACATTTTGAAAATTGAAATTATTTTCAAAACAATTATTTGCTATCTTACAATTTACAGTAATCACTTTTTCATTTTAATTATAATTATTTTTCATAAGTTTCTTCGGTAGAAACAGAATATTTTAGTGAAAATTCTCTCATAGCATAGACTCTTGAAACAGTTGAAACATTCAAGCTTTACTGGCGCGGCCATTCAATTATCGTTGAACTCCTGATAAGAGTCAACCTCGTCCTATAAGAGCAATTGGATCAAGAGCACAATTGTATGATTGCATTCACGTTATCGCCGAGCACCGATAATTTACGATTATAGTGCGGATAACTGCATTGTCTACGTTTGCGTGACTTGCACGTACCAATGTCCTATAAATCTATAAGTGTTTCAATTGGATTCGATAATTCCGATAATATTCAATGCTGCGGAATTGTCGAGACAAAATCCTGATAGTGCTTGTCATACATATATTTATTCTAGTGCAAAACGCAATACGTCGCAAAATAATATACATGTGTATCTTCTTTTTTTTTATAAAAATATTTTAAAACAGAAGAGAGATGTTTTTGCAATATGATATTATTGAGTTTATGTTTGCACAAAAAACATGAACGTCGTGCGTGTTGGAGGGATTGTGCGTGAGAGCGCACACTCGCACACACACACGCACAAAAACTACTCGTAACTCTTTTCTTCCCGACGTATTCCGGCGCGGAAGCTTGGTTTTCCGAGAAACACACGCCACTTTGATATACCACTTGACATATTTAGTTCCATAGTCGTACCAACGGTAGTAACACATACCGGCAATTCTTTTACCGACACGTTTCGCTTTATATCCCTACGAAAGTGCACACGCAGCTTTACAACTTAAGGAGTTTTTCCGGCGCAAAAGGAAGGCCGGCGTCATTGCTGATACGACTGTATCTAAGTGGACAACTTTCACGCGAGGGGTACGCGTGAATACGTGAAACGTCAAATGCAAGATGCATCTGGGAAAAAAAAAGAAGTGTTATGAGACTACTTAGACGCAACCGCCGTGTGTTGCTTGAAACTTTATTGTATTCTAAATTTTTTGCGTTTCTCAAAACTAAAATTTTGAAACACTTTAGACACGTGCGGAATTTTTTAATATTCCGAATATTCCCGATCAACGTTGGCTAAATGTTTCGTACAGTTTTATCAGTAAATTGTTAGTTTATAAAACAAGATTGTGTTTGGATGATATATTTGATAAAGTAATCGAAGCACGTTTTTTTTTTTTTTTTTTTTTTTTTTTCGTCTGTAGCTTTACATGACAGACGGTCTGCATAACTTCCCAGTGTGGGTATATAAATTCGCCGCAGGCAAAAGCGTAGCGCGCATACATTCACAAGTATCTACTTTACTTTTGAATACATGTGTGTAGTAGTGTGAGACAGACTAAATGTGCTCGGTGGCTTTACGAGAGAAGGTTTCGGTTTTTCGTGTATTCAACAAAGCGATACATACAGGGTAAACCGCGAGAAAGCTACTCGAAATCGCGTATAGAAATTGTTATAAAACATCTGAAGTTTTCGGGTTTCAAAAACATAAAAAAAAGTTGCAAATCCAACTGTTTCTCTTCAATTTTTATCAGAACTTCGAATGAAAACTCGATACGATATTTGTCATGTTTTCTTGTCAGAATAACTCTGTTTTCTTTTTTCCAGAGATAGGATTGAGCGAACGCATAATCTCTCTTTACAAGCTTTTCTTCAGTACATTGTACGCGATACATTCTATATATCTGCTTATATAGATTTATATACTAGACGTATATACTTCTTTGAAGGTTAGAAACACCGAACAAACTGTCGGGATTTTTATGAAACACCGGATATGTAGGAGTGGTTGTTCAGTGTTTACAGATCGAGCCACGTACGACACTATCGTGTACCTTCGACCGTGCACTGTTGAGATGCACCCATCAAGACAACCCAATCGCCTTCCCATCCCCACTTACCCGCTTCACCTGCACACACACATCCCGCCCTAGAGGTAGCTATCGCTCTGAGAAAACAAAGTGTAGCAGACGTCAGTGGAGGAACGGGAGATGGAAGGGAAATCGGGAACCCAATCGACACGGAAAGTATACAGAAAAGATGTTCAGGCGGCCATGGCCGAGCTGAACGAAACGAGGAACCGCCATGTTTCTCCACGTTTCGCTCCTGCGCGTTGTCGAATCATGTTGTAACCGATCCTTTCGGTTTCTCCAAGCATATCTTTACTGTGAATTTCTTATACACCGAGCAAACGCGTACGGGTAATAGGAAAGTCACACCTATTAAAACTCTTCGATGTCTTATCGGCAAACCGGATCGAATCAACCGCTCCGACATTTCGTTTTATATTTCGGTGTAGCGGAAATATTTTTCGAATTTTTGAAATGTAAATTTCTCGCGCGATATATCAAGATATACGCTATGTTTGTTTTACGGCTTGTCATAGATATCGTGTAGAGATCGATAATTATTTAAGACATGCGTGATCTGTGATTATAAAGATGTGTAAATAAACCGTAAATAGGAAGCCGTAAATAGGTGTAATAAGTTGGTCGACTGTGTCGGTGCAAGTTAGTTTATACGAAGACGAAAGAAACACAAGACCGAGGAAGAAGAATACGCGCACGCAATACCTTGGCATGTGGGTTTCGTGATCCTTATCGTAAAATGAAAAATTGTTGCCACGAAGGTAACAATTTTTCATTAACGTCCCCTTTCCCGGGATATATTTTATACCGAACCTCTTCTAACAAGTTTGCGTATTTACATAAAAAAATAATATGAAAAAAGAAAACAACGAGAGGTCCCGCATTGTCTCATATATATTCGAGACATTGAATAACAAAAAAAATAAACATGCAATTGTCGCAAACAATATGTAATATATAAAGATGAGATTCAGATTGAATCTCACGAAGGTGGATTTCGCGAACGGAAGACCCTTTGAGAGGGTTCACCGAAGAACCGAATAATGAGGCAAAAAAAAAAATTTGCTTAAAGAAGAAAATTGCAGAAGAAATCGATACCGCGAAATAGATTTGACCTAGTTTTTGCTCCTCTATCGTGAAATCATATCAATGACTTTGACTTTAGTCAAAGTAACACGCGCGTGCGTGTTAACAGTTGAAGATCATCTGTACAATATCGCGATATTTCTTCTTTTTTTTTTTTTGTTTTTAAGCTCCACAATTTTTCACTTTGTCTTTAACAGACAGTAAAAATAAATGTACCAAATCTCGTCAAGCAGACTCAATGAAAAAGTAGATTAAAGCGACGTAATCAGCAGGAAACGAGTTAAACTTTCATCATATGTTCTTTCTCTATTTCTCTCTTTCTCTCTTCGCGAACAAACCAATGTTATTTCTTGAAATGTGTTTCGCGCGACATGTGGTCGCACTCGTTTTGATGCATTTCTCGCGCATTCCGGTCCGGTCAAATTTCCGGCATGCGAGAGAAACGATCGTTGCCGGAGAGCGAGCGACATACAGAACTCACGCGCGCGCGCTTGTGTGTTCTTGACGGGAAATGCGCATGCACGTCGACGTGGAAATTCGCCGTTCCGACCGACATCGCACGTATATTCACGCTGAGTATAGGATATCTCGGGGCGCAGAATAATATTCCACGTCGCGGACAACGGGCGGCTCTGTGCAACAACTGCATGAAAGTAAATTGGCGTAATCAAGTGGCGCAGATGAAGGACGCGTGGCAATCTCACGCAATATTGCGCATGCAAAGTTTATAAATTCGGGAACCCACCCGTCGGCATTTGCGATACTGCATTCTACGCGACACACACACACACGCGTACACAGACGCGCGACACACTTACACGATCGTTCACACGAGAGAAGCCAACCGCATCCATCGATCTTGCTGCACACTGACAGCTTTTTCCGCTCTACAATGTAGAGTTTGTTCCTAGAATTGTTTCCTCCAATTCGTGGTGATTTATTTTATTGTCGAGAGAGCGTGCGCTTCTCATATATTAATTTTTGTTTTATTACGCTTGTTTATACACGAATCTCAATTTACTCTTGTGGAGTTTCTGAAATTTCGTTGAGCCTGAAAATAGACCGAGAGACGTTTGTAATCGATATTTCTGTATCGTGTTTTCTTCTTTTCGGAAGAACTGCCATAAATTGAATATATTCGAATTAATTGACTATGTGATCCCAGCAACACAAGCAATTAAAAAGTTATTCAGATTTTATACAGTAGTAATGACGTCAGTTTTGTTGCTTTTATTTAAATATAATCTTGCTTCCAAATGTGATATCGAAACGATTCTAAATAAAAAAAAAAAAAAGAACTCTCAAGAAGATGATTGGAAATGTGCGGACGTACGGACGAAAGAATCAGATACGTTTTATTTTCGATATTAGATATGGTTTCAACAACGAAATGTGAAAATCCTATTTTCTGTAAAGATCGGGTCATATATCTCAGTATATTCTTCAGACAGGATCAAAATTTTATAGTCTCCGAGATACATATGGTGTATCAGATATATAAATATTGCCGTTCTCTCATTCATCGTAGCGGATACAACGGAACTAGCGTCTCTGTAATATAGCTGTAGTAAAAATAACAGCTAAAATCTGATTTCTAATAATTCAAATACGTGATAAAGCGTACAAATGTGTTAATTTTATAAAAAATTCAAAAGACTTTCAAAATTTCAGAAATAGATTGGCTTGTTATAACAATTTGGTTTTTTATGTTTTTATTTTTTTTATGAAGTTTTACACGTTGTAAACTTCTGGTACCGGTTACTATCTGTGCAAATATGCTCGTTGTTTATTTGTGTGTGCGTGTGTGTGTGTGTGAGGTCCAAAGGAGCGCGTGCCAGCGCAGTTTAAAAGAAGATTTACAATCCGACAAATTCCTACCGAGTGTCTTTTCTTTCGTCTCGACGATGAGAAACAGGAGCTGCCCCCGTAGGGCAGAATAACTTGGGCCATTGAGGACGAGGTAGCTTCCGTATATGATCAAAGCAAGATGGGACAAAAAAAACACAGTCGCAACCCTCTCTCTAGGAGAAAAATATCAGACTGAAGAGATACATGTAATGAGAAAAAGGAAACTAGAGCGTATAAATTTACCACAATACGCTTTATCCCGAACAGAAAAAAATATCTGTGTCCAATCTTAAAGATATTTTCTGCTCCTAGACTCGTTCGATTTTGCTAGGACGGTCAAACCCTTGATTCTTTTTTTTTCCGGCGCAAAAATATTACGGAAAGTTCAGTTTTTCGCGAAATTCTTGAGTGGCGCATCCGCCGAGTTTTATTCTTCACTTCGAAAAACTTTTGCTGTACACACGTTGTACACACGAAGAGACGCGAGAAGAACAATAACGAAAAAGAAGGCTTTTCTCGAATGGTGAAACGTTAACATTTAATCTTTCGAGCACTGAACACGAAGAGCGACCCATTGCGGGTGTCGCAGCTGTTTGCTGAGACTTTATTTTCCCTGCACCGGTGTCTCGCTGTAAATGCGACTTTATTTTTCTACACAAGAGACGCTGTACACTTGAATCTACGATTTCTCGATCTCTACGGTCTAAGTACCGTGTTTGGCATTTTAGCCTTTTTTACATGACGCGCGCGCGCGCGCGGTAATATTTTCGTTATCTATTTGAATGTCACCAAGTCGAGTGCATACCGATTGGAAGTTATTAATAAATAAAAAAAAACGAGTTTTTTTATTTTACATATATATCGAAGATATAGAATACATTAGCAATAACTTACCGGGAGAAGGAGTGAAATTTTGTTGACTCTGATATCATCGTCGATGTGTCGTCATGGAACAAACTACGCCGAGAGTTGAGGAACGAAGAGACAATATGCGAAGCCATTGAATAGGAAATAATCTGAATCGAATCGGATCCGATATCGATGTCTATCGTCGTCGTCTAAGTCATCACTGCCGACGAATTGTGTCGTGGCAGCAGTTCTTATATGTGACGGAGTGTGTATACGGCTGCTATTTTTAATGCACCTAAGCTTTTTTTATTGCAGTCAGATACGGTAGTTATAGACGGTTATGACGTCTTATCGGATGGGAGCACCATTTTCTCGTTCCAGACAAATGTTCCTCCTATTAAACAGGTGGCGTCGATTACTATGATCTTTAACAAATTAGAAGACAAACGGCTGCAATATGTAAATGATAAAGCAATAAGTAGTTTTATTATTCCTCGACTAGAGGAAATTATAAATATTCAGTATTTACCGTCAACTGCAGCTAATCGGTTGCATCGCTATTGATGCGGACGTATGCAATTAATACATCTAATTAATCGCGTCGTTCGCGTAATTTTACGGTTTTAACGTAATCAAATATATATTGTTTTGCACTGAATATTTTTAATATCAAAATTTTGTCAGCTGTTATAACCGGAACGCACACGAAGTGGCGCTGCGATATCCAATATAGTCGGTCGTGCGATAACACCGAGACGCGCGTACGTATTGGTGGTTTGATAATCGACGATACCCGCGCGCTCTGCCAATCAAAATTCACAGCCGCGGCCTTCAGCGCCTTCGAGTCGCGTGAAATAATTTTCTTATCAAATCGAATCAAAACTCAATTTAATTAAATTCGCCCGGACTGCGCGCTCTCTCTGCCAACTGGTCGCCACCTACGCTACCTTCACTGGCACATGCACCGCATAATTCGATAAATATACATTCGTACCACCGAGTGCGGTGTGTTCTCGTTAACAATGTCTAGAAGTCGGTTTTACGATCGCATTACAATGACCCACTAGCCTCGAGATAAAGAAACGATGGGGAGAGAGGAGTTGGCACGATCACGCCAACTCTTTCGATTTGTAGTTTAATTGATCGCAATTGTTTAGGTAATGCCGAGTTCAAAATCGCAGTTTTCCGTGGCGGTAGTTCCATGGTCGCGCCGTACAAAATCGCCGTTTCTTTACGTCGCTGTAAATATGAAAGAAAACTTCTCTCTTTCTCTGTGCGAATTGTCACAAAGTTGCTGCACGCTCTTCGCGATCAAAGTACTTTCTTCACGTACAGCAGTAAAAATACGGTCGGTCGCTACGGTTGCTAACCAAAATATCAGAGGTCGTAGGGAACGAAGTAAAGTTTCTTGATCGAAGAGATTGTCGTAACGAGGACGACGGGACTGATTCGCAAAAATGTATTAGGTCATTTACGAACAGAATCCTCCGTACTTTGTGAAATTGGAATCTACAAGGGATTATTTTATCTTCCCCTAACTTTTCTCATTCTCTTGAGTCGAACTCTCTCCCACTAATTTCTCTCTCTTTCTCTTTCTCTCTCTGTCTCTCTCTCTCTCTCTCTCTTTCGCTGTCCGTAATATACAAATTGCAAAAATTTACCAGAAGCAAAGTGCATCAAGAAAAACGGTGGAATATAAATTTGTCTGTTCCGGAGGTATAGAATTTTACGGAGTAATAAAAAATTCAATTAACATCTTGGACAGTTCCGTTTTCTGTGCGACGTAAAAGAAAGATGTGCTCAACCGACAGTGATATTTGCCAAGAAAAACCTTTCATATCTCTTACTTTGTGGAAATTGGTACATGTCGGAATCATCCTCCTCCTTCTATCCTCCTCTACGACTCGGACCGGGGTGACCCACCCGGCCAACCCCGAAGATGGCCGACGTATATATATATACACATATATATATTCGCTTCTGCATCTCCGTGATCTCTATTCTGCGATCTAGAAATTGACCCAACATTCCTCTGGGAAATAGGAGGCAATACCTGTCTCACCAAATACGACGAAGTGGCCACACCGGAACGGAGAAACGTAAGCGGAAAGACGACGGGAGGGGAGGAAGATGGAAGAGAAACGTACCTTCGTCTTACGAAGATATTTTTGTCCATATTGCTCTAGCCACTCACACACGGGGGCCAAGCGGGCATTTTCCCGAGTTACAGTTGTGTACAACGTGACTGGTATACGTTATTTTTCGTATGATAGACGGCATAGACGTAACACGGAGTATATTTTCCGGCAGTGATCTTGTGTCGTTTACAATTTACGCAACTTATGTTTAAATAAAATGACACACTTGTGTGATAGTGCGTAGGCATCGAATCGCGATGCAATTAAGTCGTTTCGCGCATTTTTGCCGTTTATCTTTCGACTTTATTTAACTTTATTTAGATATTAGATCGTGGTTATAATAATAACAATTCTTTGATTGGTTTAACAAAATTAAATTCGCGATGCGCACTGGCTTACTTTCCAACCGAGCACGCTCCGTTAAATTGAACATATGGATGTATATGAACTCGCGCATATGCATGCAGAAGTTTTTTTTACTTTTTACCATACAAGTATAGATTACATTAAACAAAAAGATAAGGATATCTATTTTCTATTAGTTACAATGCAAATGGACTAGATACATTGGCGATGGTTATCAAAGAAACCTCCATTCTGTGCCAGTGTTTTACGTATTATTTGTTCTCTTTTAACAACGGCAACGTTCCAATGTATGTAATTGAATATTTAACCTCTATTGTAATTCTTTGACACTTCGCTCTATCTAGAAAATAGAATTTTTTTTAACGAAGAAAGGAAAAATATTGCTCCTGTTCGCCTCCTCATCTACATCAGAAGTTTCATGAGTTAGCTTGTTTACGGGCTAATTTCGCACGGATACGGGCCGTGCGAAAATACAGTTTTTTTTTCTGGAAGCACAAGCTTTCCAACTTGTATTTTAACCTTTTGACATGCCTCTTTGAAGCTCTTCGGCTAGAGCAGCTTTGCAGAAACGTAACACGCGCAATTATTATCACACGTCACATTTTTAGTTTACATCTTTCTCTAAAACATTTACTCAATAATTTTGTAAGTTTGTACTTGATATTATTACTTACAAAAAAAATTAATTTCACAAATCGTCATTCTCTTTGAAAAATTGTTTTCGCGTCATATTTTGCCTATGAGCACATCAAAGGGAATAGCGATGCGCGTATCTATCGTTGAAACATTTTTGTTATCGAATTTCTTGTAAAACGACGAGATGTGGTTTCTTTCTGCCCGCTCAAGTTCCCAGCATTCAATATTTATAAACACGAACACACACCTCGCGCCGCGTCTGTCTGACATTCTCATTCTTATTTTACTCTGCTCTCTCATAACAAATCTTCCTCATACTGAAACAGAAATTTCCCATTTCAGACAATGTTGCATCACCGACCGTAAGAAGATATGTCCACGATTAAAATTTACATCTTAGCGCAAACTAGTAATATGCAACAAAAATCACGTTATTAAAACGGCGTTCGTTTTTTTTTTTTTTTTTTTATAAAGCTATAAGAAAAAAAACCCTCGAATTTGCGATAGATTTCATCTGATTTAGACGTCAGTCTCTCGAATTTTTATTTCGTATTTCGGATCCCGGCCTCACCTCGGCTACCTTAGCCGCGATACGTGACGGCGCGATGATAAAGAAAAGCGTGGACACCACACACAGAGACACACCCTGTCTATCCGCAAGTACGTATTCGACAGGGGTTACCCATGGGTGTGTCCAGCTGCTCCATGGGGCATGTGTATTCGTGTTCTTTCCGCCACGTTGGAAGGCGGATATATATCGGCGTCAGCAAGGAGATCCGTGCTGCCATTTTATCCAAACGTGATCTCAGCCAAATACGAAAATTCGTACGTGGCTGCGGTGTATACGTGCCGTATTCGTCGAACGAAGGTCTGGGGGATATGCGCCACGTAGAACGAAGGAAGTGCACACGAGAAGAGATAGCCTCCCGGCGTGGGCAGCGCCAGCCGGAAAATATGACGCGTAAGTATCGGTACTAGAGCGCCCACGCGAGAACTTCCACCATTTCTTTGCGCACACGGAAACGCTGATACGCGCTGATACACGCCAATAGAATAAACTTCGCGTGGCGAATTTGATACCGGCGTCCGCCGCCTCTTTCTCTCTCGCGTATACGATGATCATGTAAAATCCCCCGAGATGCCGGGAACGATAATGCGACTATGTTGAAACATTTAAGCCACCCAAGTGTGCGAGTCTCTACAAATCTCTGTTTGTATTCAGTGGATAAATTTTTAACTCTTTTTTTTTTTTAATAAATATATCTTATCTTTCTATCTCTTCCTCTCCACAAAATAATATTTAATTAAAATTTAATGTTTAAAACTCTGTGCTTGTGGAGTTAATTAAAAATTAATAATTAATTTATAAATTAATTAAAAATTTAAAACTTACTGATTTTGAAATTGATTAGAAGAAAAATTAGATGTACTATATCCTTACGTTTCTGCATGTTTTGGGATTTCCGTAGATTAAAGAGACACAAGCCGACATCGATAATCGTCGAAATCTCTAACTCCGTGGCTACATCTCCGCAAGTATCTCGTCGGCGCGCGGTTAATTAAGCCGGTTAAACGCACGATTAAGGCTTCCATTTTGCGCAAACTCAATTAAATTTAATTGAAGAAATCTCCTCAAGAGAAGCCCGCAATCAGTACCATTCTTAAATATGCGCGCTTCGTGGCCCGCGTCGGTCGCCACGAAGAGTCGTTCAAAGAAGAGAAAACAAAATAAAAGCCTGCCCCAGCAGGAGTCGGAAGTATGCGAGCGTAAAGCCACTGAGGCTATAAGATTTTCAGGAGGCTTCCAAAGTATTTTTGGTGTTTGTTCAGACGTATCTCTGCTGTATTTCTTTTCTAGTTCCATGACGCCAGTTTCTCGGTAAAAACACGCTATTGCGGGAATTCCATTTACATAGTTTAAAGATATATCACGTACAGTTAAGAAAAAACTGGTAATGTACTTGCGCGCGCGCGCGCGCGTATCTTGTAGAAGTTCTCAAGTCCTTGTACATTACGTTGCTTCGTAAAAACCTTGCGTGTTACCGCGCGGTTCTGTTTATCTCTTCAATCGCAATATTTTTGATCATAAGTCGGCGATGCTCACAATATCGCAATTAATTTACAAATATCAAACATGGTCATTCATTATTTACTTTGCGAATGTATAATATTAGTGTTATTTTTTTAATTCTATATTTTGATTTTTTTCTACAGATTTCTGGCTTTGACGCTACGCTCGCGTTGCATGCTGGCGCGCCGTTTTGCTACTCTACAAAGGTGGTGTGCTTCAACTAACAAATCACGGGCTCCGGTATATTGTGAATTTTTTATGTGTATTTACGACATCTTTTGACAAAGATAAGAAAAAATAAGTGTAAATAAAAGAAGACAAAAAATATTGTTGCTGATGAACAGAGAAACTTGTTAATATTCAATAAATACAAGAAACAAACTATAATAAGTAAATACATACGTACAAGCGATAAAAATCTATTTTAACAACAATATTTGTTATTAATCAAAATTATATATTGTTTAGTATTTTTTATGTCAAAGTACAATTAGCAAGCCGAAACTAAAATATTCATGTTACTATAGTTAAACTTCGCAACAATGGCGCTTTTATTTTGTTCGCTAATAAAATCAACAAATCGATTACCGCATATATATATATATATATATATATATATATATATATATATATATAAAAAA
>QVNV01007908.1:0-22585 GCA_014825455.1 Pseudomyrmex pallidus
ACTGAAAAGAGGATACCCCCTTTTGTTGTATTGCTGACAACGTATAATATATTTGTGGCAAATTGCCAATAACTTGCACACAGTTGGCTGTCTGGGTATCGTGAATAAAAAGAGAAATATATAACACACACATACACACACACACACATTATAAGAAAATATATTTTAAAAATCTTTAACGCACTTTTTAAATTCTTACAAACTTACGTAAGAAACAACGAAAAATTGCCAAGTTTTTTCATACAATTATCAATTTTATCTAATCGTGCAGTGTCGATGTGAATAGATAATCGCTTGCTTGCCGTGTCGATCGTTCGTACAAACGTGAACAATTTTGATGAAGCACTACAATCGTCACAAATCTTCATTCATAATGTAATGTAATCAAAAACTTGATTGATGACCTAGCAATTCCGATACAGCGGTTTCTCCACGGAGATTTCGTTGGATGACCTTGTCCTTTGTAGTGTTTTCTCGTGTTACGCGCACGTCGATTTCTCTCTCTTTTCAATATTAATTCACATTCCAAATTGCTATTTTATCGAGATTGAACGTGTGTACATTATTCTCGAAATATTACAATTGTGATAAAATTATTTATTTATTTATACTGTCGTTGTAAAAAAATATCTATGCACATATATTTAATCAAAAAAGGTTTTGTTATAATAGTTTTATTTACTTCAGCCTTAAAGAAAGTTCTATCATATTTCTTGATTCGCACACGAATATAATGTGTGTTACTAACAATATTTTACGCAATTATTCGTGAAATATATTGAAATATCATATTATTCACGAAATATATTGAAATATCATATTGTGACAAATTTGTCATGTAGAAAACAAAATGTCGTGATATATTTTTATATCAATGTAACAGGATCTTGAACGAGTTACAGGCTGATGTGTGTTCTCTAGGATAATCGATTCGAAATTACTGGCGGCTGTCGGCGACGGTGACTTTTCGAATCGTGACTACACATGCTCGCCAATTGTCCAGGTCTAATCGTTTTTAGAGCGCAATATATCCGCATAATGGTGCAAACAATCTTTATCCCTCTCTCTCTCTCTCTCTCTCTCTCTCTCTCTCTCTCTCTCTCTCTCTCTCTCTCTCTCTCTCTCTCTCTCTCTCTCTCTCGTTTCTAGTCACGTTAATTTGTAATCCGTCTGCAATCGAGACCTTGACATTCGCATTTATTTCCATTACCCTTTTTTTATCTCTTCTCTCTCGCACGAGTCTCACGATTTGTCGATTAAGCTTGTTAAATTATCGCGACACTTTTTACATTTCAAATATGTGTCTCCATCCGTGTCTCTAAAACAAATCTTCAATATTTGTCATTACCATATGGTCATCGACATCAACATCATAAAACTTAGTCCAATCGAAATATTTACAAATTTAGGTTTTTTATCAAAAAATTTCGACAAAAATAAATTGGTCTGTTAATGTTATATTAACATTTATGAAAAGAGATAATTTTGGAAAAAGTTTATTTATATGTTGGATTTATAAATTAAAGTGTTACGTAGCAGAAAGATGTGATCTCAAAAACTCGTCCAAACTCTGCTAAAGTCCCTTGCACAATGCGAATTAATATCGATAGCAATAGAAATAACACCGCTTTATATTTATATAAATAACGGTAGGAACAGCGGAATTTATCATTCGGAAATATACATATATCAATGCAGATTTAAACACGAAATAGACAATAGCGATAAAATTTCCGACGAGTTGAAATTCTATATCTATCGCTATCGCTATTCCAGCGCATTGTGCAAGAGGCTTAAAGGTACGATTGTCAACGTTACAGACATTGCGTAAACCACTAATCATCGTGCTCGCTTATCTATTTGACACCGATTGTTCGCGATGTACAGCTATTGATCTTCATCGATGATTTCTTTCAGGAAAAAAGACAGAAATCGCCGATAACACGGATGTATCTTGTGCAACATAATAATTTTAAAAAAGGAAATGTATAGTTCCGCAAACTACTTTTGAGCGTTGTACTTTGAAGTATGTAATTGTTTCATAATATACGTGTCTTTTGTTTTAAGTATATGTATACATTTCTTTTTTTAAATTACTAAAGTTTGTAAAACTTAAATAATAATTGATCATAACAGTAACTTTTTACAACTCCTATAATTTTACGATAGTGATGTTTTCCATCTTCTTATATTTTCGCAATATCTTATGGAAAATTTTACGTGCTTATTTGCTCAATATTTGAGATAAATTCAATGATGTATATTTCCTCTGAGTATATTTTTTTCTTTTGCGCAGAGCTTTAAAGAGCCTTTAAATTAATGATTACATCATAAAAGAGAGCACATATGTATTCGAGCCGCGAGTATAAACATATATGACGTGTGTGTAAAAATACATACGTGCTTGCGCATATCTTACCCATGCTTGCTTGCACGAAATATATATATATATATATATAATAGGCAAATTGTGAAAATACTGCACAAAAATGGCATTATAAATTAACGAAAACTTTCGCAATGATTGCACTAAGATGATTTGTCATAACGCAATAGTTTTGTCAGAATAAAATTTTGTAAATAATATTTGTCAAAAATGAAAAAAGTCCAATTTAAATTATAAAAATATTTTTTTATAATATTTCAATTCTTTAATGCATAAAATTATATATAATTCAATTTGTAACAATATAATGCAGCAAAACCATTTTGCAATATTTGAAACAATTTTGGATAAAATATTTACACTTTAAGTAATAAATTAATCAAATTTTTGTTAATTAGAAATAGTGTGATGGTAGATCTCACTTTTCACGATCTCGGAACTCTTTGGTTGAAACGTGATTAGAAAACGTCAATTGATTATATTAAAATACTCGACAAGCAGTATCGAAAGCTCAGTTCACATACATCTCATAGAAACTGTTTTGATTCTTGATTTAAGATTTTACTGCATTAATGTGCAATATTTTATGTTGCAATATTTCTACACACATTATAATTTAAAAGTCATTGTGTATTTCTATAAACATATATATGAAGTAATTTGATTTCTTCGTGTGCAATTATATTTCTACATGTTTTAAACATCACATAGCTGAAAATTTTTTTCTTAATTATTGAATCCCTTTTTAAATTTAAGTTTGCAAATATACTGCGCTAAGATGATTCGCTATATCGTTAGTGTTTTACCGACATAGTATATTTGGAAATCAATTTTGCAAACAACTATAAATATTTTATAAAAAATCAATGTTTTTACATTCATTTCTCAAAATATATCTATATAATTGCAAATCATAATTTTTACGCAAGATTGTGTCACATAATTTCATAAATGTCATTCTATCGGGAAAGCAGATCATGTTTTATTCTCCGTGAGAAGCTCTTGGACATAAAAATTGTCGGAGTAAAATGGATAATAAATAAATTCGTTCAAATTTAGGAAATATAAAAAGATTTCATGAGAAAAACTTGATAAAATTGAAGAACATATGTATATAATTGTACAATTATGTATATATTGTACATATTATTATTATAATCCATCCATCTATATTATTGTAATAATTAATTCTTGGCTCGCGCCTTTCTTGGCGCCAATTCTTTCTAACGCCAGAAATTCTTATTCTGAATTATTATATGTGATTAACGATAATAAATATATTGCATATATAAGCATGCATGATGCATTTAATTAACAATAGTCTTTAACTTCTTCATATTAACAGAAGCTATAAAATTTACAGTCTGAATTACTAACCAAAAAGATATTAAAATATAACAAACAGTTATATAGAAACCAAATTATGGCTCTGATTTTTTTGTCAGTATGAGAAACATAGTTACGCTGTTTACGTTTTCTATATTATACACAATGTAGAAAAACTGTTTTACGTGTTTTACTTGTCATTGTTTTTTTGCAACCTTGATGTTTTTCTAGCTCTCATACATGTTATATCTATACCATACATATATTTCCGTTTTAGCAATTTTAAGCAGATGTTGCGTAGGTAATTGCATAATTAGCTGGATATTACGTGCGTCGAATATTTCACATGTTGACCATCCTTGTCGCGGAGAGCAATGATACCAATCCGTAATGGAAAAAGAAAACATCTCTTAATCGCAAGTCGCGATTTGTAACCTCGTCCATCGTATTTCAAACGCGCGCTGGCGACGAAATAAGTGAGCAATACACAGAAGTAAAGAGAATGGCGTCTGCTTCTTTTTCTGTTGTTCTTCACAGCAGCAAAGAAATTGATATTATATATATGCATCATTTAGCTCTCTTTGTAAGCTGACTTTGCAGCAAGATGTTCTCTCTTTCTCATTTTCGAAATGAACTAGTAAACAATAAGCGCGTTCGGATTTTTGTTTCATTTGACATACAGCTAACGATAGATATACATATTTCACTCTCTTCCGTGACAGATGTGCTTGAATATTCCGCAAGGTCTTCTTTGACGATTATCCTGTCTTGTTGTCTCACTTAATTTCATTCCGATCAACGAAGAAGTAGCGTTCAAGGCTGTCCTTGCTGTCCTCATATAACCTTGATGCTTCTTGCTTTAATTGAAGAAATATCACCACTATTATTAAGTGACGATTTTGTCACAGTCGGAGAAAATTCGGATAGATGAATTTATCTTTTGCACATTTGAATTAACTACACACGACCGCTCCTTTCAATTTGTCTGTATTTATCACGGCAAGTAATGTTTTTAAGACTAAGCGCCACAGGCTCCTAATGAAATTTTGTATAATTTCATTGTAGCGAGGGCGACAGATATGTGAAGATAGCGTGGAAGGATGTCAAAGTGGGTGATCTGGTTCACCTTTCAAACAACGAACTAGTACCGGCCGATCTTTTGCTTCTACGAAGCAGTGATTCTCAGGGTTTAGCTTATCTCGATACGTGCAATCTCGATGGAGAATCGAATTTGAAGCAACGCCAAGTTGTTAGAGGATTTCTTGATTTGCAAGATACCTTTCGGCCTTCCAAGTTCCGATCAGTGATTGAAGTCGATCAGCCAAGTACTAGAATATATAGGTAAAGAATATATATAGGTAAAAACATTTGATGGACCCAATTAAAATAAAAATTTTAAAGTTGACAAAACATAGAGGAACATGTCAATTGAAAAAAGTGCTATTTTTACGTATCTATAGTAATTAAAGAGATTGATCAAATTTTTTGCTGTAATTGATCTCAACACTTGTTAATATAGTTGTTAATATAGTTGTTCAAGTAGAATTACTCGAATACGCGCGATTTGAATATTCATAGTCAAATCTTATATTCAAGATCGTCTTAAGTTTATTTTCAGATAATGTACGAGTAGACTGCAGAACATCTGAAGATAAACTTAAAAAATGATCTTAATTATAAGATGCAACTATATGACTATCGGTATGTGACGCATTTTCGGCAGGTTTCACGGTGCCGTAGTGCATCCAAACGGCGCAAGAGTGCCCGTATCCACGGAGAATCTTTTACTGAGGGAATGTGTTTTAAAAAATACCGACTTTGTCGAAGGTATAGTTATATACGCCGGTCACGAGACCAAAGCGTTGCTGAACAACGGTGGGCCCAGATACAAGGTAAATAAAAAAATTAATCTACATGTTATTGTCAATATTTGAATACAAAATAAACTAAAACCAAAAATTAAATAAATTCTAAACAAAAAACAATTCTCGAAATTTTTTTAGAATGTTTCCATAAAAAAAATAACTTTGTTTTAGCGCTCCCGTCTCGAGAAACATATGAACAGGGACGTAAAATGGTGTGTAGTGATACTGGCGGTTTTGTGTGTGATCGGTGCATTTGGATGTCGTTTATGGCTGTCCGCGTACGCGGGCCTGCCGTCGGTGGTGCCGTTTTTGCCGATGATACAAGAGCCAATCTATGAGAGTATATTGACCTTCCTAACCTTCGTCATAATATTCCAAGTGATGATACCGCTGAGCTTATACGTGACGATCGAGATGGCCAAGGTGGGTCAAGTGTACCACATTGGTCACGACCCGGCCCTATACGACACGGAAACCGGCCGTAAAGCGGAGTGCCGTGCGCTGAATATCACGGAAGAACTAGGCCAAGTGAGTGCGGACAATTTATATTAAATGAATTTGCGCGAGCATGATATTTTACGTATCACGATTAATATTACTTATGAACAAAATTCTACTTTTTCTTGGAACTTAGAAAATAGAAAATAATATAAAGAATTATTAAGATATTTTACTATTCGTTTTACGTATCGTAGATTGACCAATCATCGACGATACAATTTGTAAATTAATATAAAATTATATATTTTATAAAGTGATTTTTAACACAAATTTTTTGCAATATAAAAATTTTGTATAAAAAATATTTAAAAGAAAATGATTGATTTTCTTTTTTACAAGAGAATATTGCTTGGAATATTTTACGACAGGTACAGTATGTCTTTTCCGACAAAACTGGCACTCTCACAGAGAATAAGATGTTATTCAGGAGATGCACGGTAGGAGGCCAGGATTATTCGCACATAGGCGACAATGAAAATCTGCTTCCATGTTCGCGGCTCAAGGAGGACCTGCTTATAGGTACATTTCGACATCGCTTACAAGAGTTTCTTATCGTTCTGGCTACATGTAACACGGTTGTCGTAAATTCTCAACCGCATTACGATATTATGAACTCTAGCGGAGTCATTGAAGAACCTCGGAATAACGGAACTGGTCTTATAAGGTTGGTGTCAGATAATGTGCATATTTTTTCTGGGAATCAAATTATAAAGAATTTCTGTGTAATTGTTTTTTTCTATTGGATTTTAATTTTTAAATATTTGACAGAATCAGAGAGTCGGAAACAAATTCATTTCCAACTGCTAATTCTCCACCAATACCGATGTCTCCGAGTAACAGAACTATCCGCACCTTATCACCGGTATCATCTGTAATTAGCACAACTAATACATTTGATGATACACCGAAATCCCCGTTTAAAATATCAAGGTTGGTATAACACTTGATGCTATATAAAATACAGAAATATTTACAGAAGATGCTATATATAAAATACAGAAATATTTGACATAAAAAAAAAAAAAATTTTTTTATAGACCAAGATTGCTAAACGTAACATCGATACCGAGTCTGGGCATCGGACTGTTGGGACGGAAGTTGTCGCCAGACGGGCAGAAGAGATGTAGTCCCGATGGAAAAAATGGTGACGAGCTGCTGCATAGTCCTGCGATCTACGAAGCGGAGAGCCCAGACGAACTTGCGCTGGTGCACGCCGCGCGCGCTTACGACGTCAAGCTCGTGAAACGGACACCTCGTAGCGCAATTGTGTCTTTTCCGGACAAATCCACACTTGCATTCGAAATACTTCACGTAAATGGATCTTACAAATGAGTCAGTTGCGCATGTTTTCTTTTTGATATTTATTTTACTTATTCTATAATCGCCGCTTCCAGGTGCTGCCATTCGACGCAAACAGGAAGTGCATGTCAGTGCTTCTCAGACATCCACATACCAGCGAAATCGTGTTGTATAGTAAGGGAGCTGACACGACAATGTTAGCAGCGCTGTCACCTAGCGATGAGAACACCGTTGTCTCGGCCAGCATCCGACACTATTTGCAATCGTATGCGCGTCAAGGTTTGCGTACTCTGGTAATGGCGAGGCGAACCTTGACGCCGCAAGAATACGAAACATGGCGACAGAAGCACGAGGAGGCGGAAATGGCGACGGAAAACCGCGAGTGCCGTATACGCGATTCGTACGCAACGCTAGAATCACATTTGACGCTATTGGGAGCGACCGGTATCGAGGACAAACTGCAAGCCGGCGTGCCCGAGACAATGGCCGCACTGGTTACTGCTGGAATAGTCGTGTGGGTTCTGACAGGTTTGTAAAAAGTCACGAGCAAGCGCGCATGATTGCATTGTTGGCTTTTACACAAACCGGTTAAAATGGTCCTGGACCGTCCTGTTATTACCGATCGAACGGTAATTCGTATTACGGTTGTTTTTCATAATTATTGTTCGGATAGGAAAACGGCTCTACAGATTAAAAGAAAATAATCAAATGAATTTCGGGAACTTTTCAATATATCAAAATTGTAACAAAAATTTTTGATGTTACAATCATCTCGTACTTTTAGTGTACTGGTATTTAAAGTTCAAGAGTTATGCATAAAAACCAAAGAGAACATTAGCCTTAACCGCGCATGCCACTCAAATATGTATCGCGTAAACAATATACGTATAGATCCCTCTGTACTGTAGTATATATTTGTTCTACAGATCACAATAGAGAAGTATCAATATTCTTTTGGTTGAGGCAACTAAATATATGAGAATATAGGCTGCGTTCCGATATTCACTACCAGTACTCGAAATCTATAGCACATGTGACGTGAAATATAGATTTTCAGTACTGGCAGTAAATATCGGAACGCAGCCGCACTAATTGAATATTACGTATCATTTAAATATGGCTGTGCGAACTGTATAAATGAGCTTATATCAACAGCAAGTTTTAACATAATAATCTATTTAACTTGAATTCATATCAATTGCTTTCCTAATCATAGATAATGTGATTCTAGCAACCATAACAGGTTGTTGCACAGTTTTCTCCGTGTATATAAAGACTATAGAAAAAAAATTATTAGAAAACAACAAAAGAAAAACCAGTAGAAAAAACGTCATCCAAAAGCAGTTTAAGTTCTTGAACGTAGCGCGCGTATTTAATGTCAAAGCAATTATATGATCATATGATCACACATATGATTTTGTTTTCTGTTTTAGGAGACAAGCCGGAGACCGCCGTGAACGTGGCATACTCGGCGCAGCTCTTTTCACCGGCCATGCAGCTCTTACAGCTGCAAGCGAGATCTAAATCTGTCGCCGAGACACTTATACACAGTTATCTAGAGTCAGCGCACAAAGAAATCAACAGACATCCGCAACAATCGAGTATGATAGGCATTACGGATCTCACTAACGTGTATAATCGCGATTCTGTTGAAAGGAACGCGCATAGGATCGGCAGTCCGCGACAACGCGCACTTGTTGTAGATGGCAAAACATTGACAGTGATTCTGGACCCGCGATCGGGCTTGACAGGCCCGTTTCTTGAACTCACAAAAACATGTTCTAGCGTCTTAGCCTGTCGCGCCACGCCATTGCAAAAGGTGTCCGATACAAAATATTAATGTAACTATGAAAAATTAATGTACACTGTGTGTGTATATAAAATAACTAAATATTGTTTAAAACAATATATAATATTGTTAATTAATTAATTTAACACTGAATTTTTTTCTAGTTAAATGAAAGATTGAATTAATTCAATAATTAATTCAACATTAATAATATTCAATATTAATTAAGGATAATGCTAAAGAAAGTAATATGACTTAATCTACGTTGCAGGCGTACATAGTTCGCATCGTTAAAAAACAATTAGGAATGAGAACGTTGGCAATCGGCGACGGCGCGAACGACGTTAGCATGATACAAACCGCTGACGTAGGCGTCGGTATCTCGGGGCAAGAAGGCACACAAGCGGTAATGGCGGCGGATTTCGCGATTTTTCGTTTTTCTATGCTCAGTCGACTTCTCCTTTTACATGGACATTGGTGTTATGACCGTCTTGCTAGGATGATTTTGTACTTCTTTTACAAAAATGCCACTTTTGTCTTCCTTATATTTTGGTTTCAAGTAAGTATAAAAAAAAAAAAAAAAAAAAAAAAAAAAAAAAAAGCATTTCTTCTTTCCTTTCGCAGTTGTTCTGTGGCTTTTCCGGTGCTGTAATGATAGATCAAATATACTTAATGCTATACAACTTACTGTTTACTTCGCTACCACCTCTTGCCTTGGGTATTTACGATCGCGTTGCTTCGCCATGCGTGTTGCTTTCTGCGCCGGAATTATATACGAGAGGACGCTTGGGATTTGTTTATCGAGCTCGCTCATTCTGGTTGACGATCGCTGACGCTTTTTATCAAAGTATTGTCATCTTCTTTATTACCCAAGAGGTCGGCACATTAGTCACAAAGAACTATAATAACTAAAGATTTAATAATCTCTCATTGCTCATTATGATATAAAAATTCATTTTTTATTTTTCTTTCAGGTTTATTGCGATACAATTATTGACATATGGGAATTTGGATCGACTATCATGACAGCGTGCATCGTCGTCATGCTGCTTCATGCTGCCATAGAAACTAGATCATGGGTAAGTAAGAAAGAAATAGTTAAAGTACGTAGAAAAATTATAAATAATTAAAATTGACCAGATACGCCGCCGATAGTCCACAGATGGTGGACTATCACTCCAATTTCTTTTAAGAAATCATCACCACCCGTAGACTATCGGTAAATCTGGTCTGGATTTTAATTATTTATAATTCATTAAGCCATCTTATTTCAATATTAGAAAAATTATACTTTGGACATTATCATTGTTCAAATTATTTCAGACTATACTTCATATTGGTGCCATTTTGGGTTCCTTAGGCATATTCTTCGGATTTTGCCTTTTTTATAATGCTGTTTGCGTCAATTGTATGGGTTTGCCCGGATCTTATTGGGTAATGGAAAACGCCATCACACATCGTACGTACTGGTGCACTGTGCTACTTACATCTGTTCTCGCATTAATGCCTAGGTATGTTTACCTTGTGCTTGTCAAAATGGCAATAATCATGTAAACGATATCGATTCAAATCTGTGGATGTAACATTGTCAAATTTTTTACTACAACTTGGCAGTATTAATAAATTTTAAATTCAATTGGCATTCTTTTTATTTCTTAATAGGTTTGTATACAAAGCGATACAATCTACAGTTGCACCGAATGCTGTGCAAATAGTCTCGCGGCAGATCACCGCGAAAAGCGGCGGTCAAATTCGGCAACGTATCAGCAGTCAAAGAAGCGAAGTCAACTTTATTGCTGGATGGTCACGCTCTTCGCAACATGCTACCATTAGGTATATTGTCAACTATTTGTCCAATTGTACTAAACACCGATTATGAGTGTTCCGCACTTTTAATTTCGTTCAAATGTAAAAAAATGTATCATTAATTATGTATTGCAGACCTGGTAGCTACAGAAGCAAAAACAACGCTCTAACAACTATCGTCGCATGACGTCAGACATGTCAATCAGATTGAATTGTCAATCTTGTTACTTCAGAAAACTAATCAAGCCGACGAAAAAAGAAAGAAACTTTTTTTCACTGTCTGCTGATTATTAAAAAAATCTAATTTTTGAGATTTTTCTTTGCACTGACAAGTCTGATTAACTGTCTTTGCTTAAAACAATTTTCCATTTTCTTAGGCTAGCTAGAGTGACGATATGCGAAAGCTGGTTAATAATTATAGAATAAAATTAGGCACGTAACTTCGTGCGTGACTAAAAAACGACTTGGTCGTTTAATATGTCATTGCTTGCCTGTCAAGACAATCCTCGTTATCGATTTTGCGATAACGCTAATATTTTATTGTCATTTTCTAGTTCGAGTTATCGCGACTGATTTAAACTCGTGTGGCCTTAAATCTCACATCGTTTGTTGCATTCAATGGCTGTGACTTCTAGGGACCAAGATTGTTCATAATTGAACCCCCCAAGCAGGATTCGAGTGAAAGTCTACGCTGCGTTTACTTCGCGTTATATTTTATTTTTATTGTTTCCGACTTTACTCAAAAATGTGTTTACAAGAGCCATACATGCACCAAACCAAACCAAATGTGCTTACATCCGCGAACATCATTTTTTCAAACCTAATGCTAGAAACACGGATATATCAAGCGCTTTATTCACGTACATACATATATATGTACACGTGTGCGTGCGTTCGTGCGTGCGTGCGTGCGTGTGTGGTGTTGTATCAAGAATCAGTGTACAAAAATGTAAAAATATATGTTGTGGTCAAAATCAGAAGCACGAGCGTTCCTAACATTGACTGGATAATGCGCGAAACAATCAAGCGTCTTGGTCAAAACCCGAAATAGTTTTTTTAGCGTACTTTTCAATGTATGTACGCTACTATCGCAGTGATATATTGTAGATTAAGTTAGGTTAAGTTATAGGTTTTTACACGGGAAAAAGCTTCGCCTCTTTTCCGCCCACACGTGTACGATAGTATATGATACAAATATTTTATACGTCTCAAATATCCATTCGGGCTTTGACCAAAACGTTTGGTAGTTTCGCGAATTGACCAGTCAATTTTAGAACCAAAGTTCACAATTTTGATTCTTATCTATTTGACAGTATACTGAAAAGCGGAGAAGAAGATACGCACAACAGCCGCGACTTTTCGCGCTGCAGCATGCTGTAAGAGAATCAAAACTGTGAACACTGGCTTTGACCATAACATGTGTATGTGCGCACATACACAAACACGGTGTTCCTAACGAGACGCGATTAACACGTCCACAATCGCTGATAGATTTTATTAAATCGATTTATTTTTTGATTTTCGCGCGGACGCTCAGAGAAACGTGGCTGCGTTGAGTTGTCTATTTCCGGTCTTGCAACGGAACGTTTAAGATATAAATTTATAATATATAACAACGTTATACACGTACTTTGTTATTCTATTGTTGTATTATACTATCGATTGTATTATATCATATCGTATAAGCAAATATTGTGAGATATAGAGCTTTTAATTTGAATAATGTATATCGAGAATGTTACATTGATAACACGTTGCACGTGCTATCTGATAATATTTTGATAATGATGAATTATTGTTGTGTGCATTAATCAATGTAAGAAAAATATTGCGATATTAAAAAAAACAAATCAATCTATCTACTTTTTTTTATTAGTGTTCTTTTTGTTTATCCATGTTATTCCTTAAAAAAGCAACTCAATCAAGCAAATATTGTCGTATACATAACTAATATAGAGTTCTACTCATCAGCTTTCAAATCTGTTTGAATGTGCATATATCGTATATGTTTGAAAAATACAATTTTCTTTTATATAAAAACAACACAAAATTTACGAAGAAAAGTATATATGTACATACAACATACATATATATTTTCAAAATACAAGATTCGCGAATTCATTAATTCTATTATAGATAAAGAAATTACGCGTATACAATTATTAATTGATATGTTTGATAAGATCTGTAAGATCTTTAATAAAGATAATCAATAGTAATAAACGAAAGTGTGTCGCGCGTATTTAATTGAACCGCGCGTAACGTTTGGGAAACGAGCAGCTGAGCGGACAAAGCATACGCAGTAAGCACCACTGACTTATGCGGAAACGCGCGTCAACGATGAGGTGGGGATAGACTCGAGTGGGTGAAGGTGCGGTGCGGAGTCGAGAGCGTTAAAAATGCTGTGCTGCTGCGGTTGTTGTCTCAGTACTTACTACTCTCAGGTACTGCTTGGTAGTTGGTAGTAGATGTGTTATGTGATGTGTTCGTGCGGCAACGCGTTCTCTCACGAATTGCATCCGTTTTGATTCCGAATCACGCGCGTCCACTTTTGTACTGACATTTTGCGCAAAGTCGAAAGTACGAATCGACTAAATAAATAAGGCAAGTAACAATGCGGATCCGTGTTTTACCTGAAAATAGCGTGTTACATTTCTTTTCTTCTTTGTTCCCGTCAAATTCTTAGTGCAGACACGAGAAACACCGTGATTTTTTTCCAGTTACTATTTCTTCTTTTACTTAAACAATTGTTTCAATGTAAATATGCGACATTTCAGTGCAAGTTGTGTAGATACATGCATGATTACTGTAATGTGAAATTTAACAGCTGATTTCAGTAAGTTATGAGAAATAACGAATTTTGCGATCGCGTTTATGCAATATATATATATATATATATGTACAATAAATACAAGTACCAAGCGAGACGCAAGGTCAAAAATTGCTTGACAGCATTAGCGTTTGGCTATTATTGCGTGGCTAAATGACACACGTGTTCTCCAATTTATACGTGCTAATATTTTGACTCGCGCAATTGCAGAAGAATATCACAAGTTGTAAGGAAAATTACTTGGCAAAAACTTAACTATAATATAAAATAAAAATATATATAATATAAAAAAAACTATAATATAATATCAAAACCACTGGCATAATATCTTCTGTTCTACAGAGACAATCGACTCAAGGTTTGTCTTTTTGTCAAATAATTTTGTCTTTAATTTGTTCTTTACATATGTCAGATAATTATTGCATTATAGTTTCATTGTATATGACTGAAGAGGACTATGAATAAAAGTCGAAACGTTTCATCACATATACAAACATAGTTGATATTCATTGCAAGACACCCAGCAAATCGATTCGTATTAGCCGTTTACATTTTATACATCGTTGGATTAACCGCACACGAATCCGAAGCCATCCCTCTTATCATCTTACTTTTAATTTTATAATATAAAACACTGAGATAATAGTTAGCATGTAAAACGTGCAATAAAATACCTAGTTTCGCGAAACCGGGATCGATTACCGCAATTACGTTGAAGGTTGATTATGATTTTGCTGCATTATACATATATGCTGTATAAGCATAAGTTTCTGCTTTTTCTTCTTTACTTCGCGCGCGTCACATTTGTAAATTATTAAAATAACCGTGGTCAGTTCTTTCGCAGCATTTGTTTCTCAAAGTTTAGTCGAAATCTTTTTACTAGGTAGTTCATTGTTATCGTGAATCAATGGAGCGCTATACACGTAATGTCTTTTGATATCGTCATATAACTACAGTGACGTCACGAGATATATCCAGAAACTCGCGCGACTCGTGACACTTTCAAGGATCGGCTAAGACTGACAGCCGCTAGCACGTTGTGTCGGTCATACCTTCATGATAACGTGTTCTTTCTAAGGATAACAATGTACACGTGAGAACAAGTTCTGACACGAATAGATATTCTGGAGAATATCCATCAGAAAATGAACAGATAGATTGTAAGAACAATTGGAAAACATTAATTCAAAAAAAAAAAATTAGAAAATGAATTCTACGACAAAAAACGATTGAATTGAGGAAAAATTTGTTATATTTTCTCTCTTGTTAATCTTTTTACTATTAATAAATCTCCTCTCATATTTATAATACTTTTGTATTCAAAGTTTTCAGTCCTACCAAATTGCTATGAAAACAAAACAAAAGTAAAACAAAAAAACACTTTTTGTTTTTACATTGATTATATTTTATTGTACATGTCAATATTATTAAATAATTTTAAAAAATATTAAAGATTTTATATTATAAATCGTTTTTACAAAACATAAACAGAGAAAAATATTGTAAACCAAATGTTCTAAAACACAAATAAAAAAACATGTATGTTTCTATAAATTCTTATGACTGACCCAATTCTTACAGAGTGGAAATTACTCTTAGAAAAATTCAAGAAACGCGCAGACTTACGTTTGATTGATGCCAGTTACATGATGGAGCGCCTATCCTCTAATTGGGAAAATAAACAGTTCAACACTTGTGGGTGAATATCATCGTATACGTGACATGTCCTTGATATTGACAATCTTTAATAACACTCAAACCGTCCACTTTAAGTTACTTCAAATACTCATCTACTCATTTTTGTGTCAGACTCTTCAGAAGTTTATCCTCAAGGAAGCCGCGAGAATCGTGAGATTAACAACGCAACAAGTTGCCACACACGCGAAAAGTAGTTCCTAACGATATCATTTGCAAGAAAATATTGTAATTTCAGAACTTAAATAACTGTTTCCATTGCAAAAGAAACAACACAAAAGTTTGATAATCCAGAAGTTTTAAATTATCTTTGAAACAAAATAAATTCTCATAAGTCAAATGAAAATTCCACATTTTCTCAGAGAATTTAATTTATTACGGGGAAAGATAAATTTATAAACATATTCAGCTCAGATAATGTATGATTGCGATAAAAGCATTGATAATATAAACAAGAGGGGGATAATGGATGTGTAAATGTACATGCAATTATAAATTAAAAGTAACGAAGAACGCGCAAGTAAAACTAATTATAAAAAATTTACTTCGTACTATCGCACATACTAGAACATATTTAGAAGAGCTATAAGAATTGAACAATAGCACTATTGACGGAATGAGTCTCGCGAAACGCAAATAGTATATGTATTGTAAGTTAATGAATTTGTCCCGCTTTGTGGTGACACAGCTTACATAATCACACTAGAGGTGGACCGATCGTCTGTCTACAATGACCTTGGCGGTTTCGTACCGGTGGTCCATTGGCTCGATCTCGTCGAGAAAACGATGACGAGGTTGACGCTATCTGCGATTGCGATTTACCGCGCTCACTTATCGCTCTGACGGAACAAGTTCAGGAAATGTTACGAATTGTACCGACAAAAGTGCGAACTTATTGCAAAGAGTTAAAAAAGGAAGACATTATCACGTAAGATACGACGGACGAGAAATGACGGTCACTTACACCGCTGAGGTAGCCACTTGCAGAGGTCTCGGTTGTTTCCTCAAGTTGTTACTCAGGTGAGAGATATTTCTATCATTTGTTTTGTTTTGTGTTTTTTTTTTTTTTTTTTTTTTTTTTTTTTTTCTCTTATCTCCCTACAATGGAAGCGAAATTTAGCTTATACGTCAGAAAGATATATATTTATGAACTTTATCTGAAACGTAATATCGTATTATTAAAGTTTACATAATAGATGGAATTAGTAAATGCTCACAATATTCACGAGCAACTTTTTGAGAATAGTTTCACCAATAATTAGAAATTGGAAAATTTCCGAATAACGGTGACAAAGATGTTTGCATAAAAATATTCCTTCTCGACATCTGCAGAGTTAACACAATTCAAACATGACGAAAGCCGTTATCCACGAAGAGAAAACTAAGTAAAAGATATGCCATCTCCAGCAAAAATTATTGACTTTCAGCTCAGTATCACGTTGGTGACATTATCGCGGTTTATCGCGATATATCAATGCTTGCTTGTCTATACAATGCAGTTTCTATATTTTCAAGAATTATAGAAGCTATCTTTACTAGGATTTCTGTCTTGTTTGCCAAACGCGAGATCTCGACGGATCGGATTCACTTTATTATCGTTCATTTTGCAGGCGTTTCACAAGCTAGCACGCGCTTGTTTCTGATTTATAAAACGCACGATTTGTATTTCAGATGGCGAGCGAGTATTTACAAGCTCGTCTGGATCGATCTAGCCCTCTACCTCTTCATCTATTACTTCCTGTCCGGTATTTACCGATTATTGTTAGACGATGAACAGAAAAAGATGTTTGAGTCTGTGGTGGCGTACTGCAACGAGTACAGTGATTTAATACCGTTATCGTTCGTCTTAGGATTTTATGTTAGTATCGTAATGACTAGATGGTGGAATCAATATATGGCGATACCATGGCCTGATTCTATCGCTGTCTTTGTATCGGCTACTATACACGGTAACGACGAACGCGGACGTCTAATGCGCCGAACAATTCTTAGGTACTACAATACGGAATATCAATAACTTTTTTAAATTATTTTGAGTTATTTTTAAGTTATTAAGTTATCGGTAAAGACTTTCTTTATCGAATAGAATAATGTGAGTTTTCTATACTAGATAGAAATAAATTCTTTCTCTACACAGGTATGTGTGTCTCTGCCTAACCATAGTTCTGACGAACGTTGCACCGCGCGTAAAGAAGAGATTTCCTACTTTGGAGCATTTTGTAGAAACTGGCTTACTGCTGGAGAACGAACTATCAGTATTCCAAAGTTTGGACGCAAAATTTCCGAAGCCGAGTAAACACTGGCTGCCGATAGTTTGGGCATCGAGCATAGTAACTCGCGCTCGAAGAGAAGGCCGAATACGCGACGATTTTGCAGTGAAGACTCTCATTGACGAACTCAATAAATTCCGCGGCAACTGCGGCAACATCTTACATTACGACACAATTAGTGTTCCTTTAGTGTATACTCAAGTAAATTGGTCAAGCTATGATGTTAGTTGTTTACAGAGAATCATATAATTTACAGTGTTTTTGATGTTTTATTTTTTTTTCGCAGGTAGTAACGTTAGCAGTATACACATATTTTCTGACAAGTGTAATGGGCCATCAATGGGTTCAAAAATCAGAGTCGATCATTGACATGTATTTCCCAGTGTTCACGACGTTGCAGTTCTTCTTCTACATGGGTTGGTTAAAAGTAGCCGAAACGTTAATCAATCCGTTTGGCGAGGATGATGACGATTTTGAAGTAAATTGGTTAATTGATCGCAACTTACAAGTAAGAATTGCTCTTTTTTATTGTTACAAAATCACAAAATTAGCACAAAGTGCTCGAAAAATACTTTTTATAATAAAAATACTTTTTTTTGCAGTTTTTTTATTATAAAAATACTTTTTATAACAACAAACGCGTACTTATATTTAAATATTTAGTTTTTGTTGTTTTTTTTAAGGTAAGTTATTTAATCGTCGACGAGATGCATCACGAACATCCTGAACTTATACGCGATCAGTATTGGGACGAAATATTCCCTATAGAACTTCCATATACCGCAGCAGCACAACCTTTTCGCGAAGAGCCACCCCAACCCTCAACAGCAAATATACAATTGTCTGCCGCGCAACAAGAACTGCCGTCATCAGTTAAAATCGAAGATCTGGCGCCGGATGATCAGCAAAAATTTCGTACTGATCTCGCTGACGACGCAGCGTCAGGAATACATTTTTTTGCGGGTGGAAAATTTTCCAGGTAACATAAACACGCAAATATTGTTTTGTTTTTTGTGTAGTTTTCATTAGAAAATTTGTTGGTTTTTAAGAATTATTTATTGACAAATCATTCAATATTGCATTTTAATGTGACATCAGAACTGGTACAGAGACCACCTTGATTAACCATGGATTAGTGAGGTAATTCCATTAATATTTTTCGCGAAAAATTGGTAAAATAAAAGAAGCAAATATTTTAGAAAATTTACAAAAAAATTACATTTATTTCAACAGCATAACTATATCTTTGATCAAACGATTGTTTATTCTCACGATTCTAAGTATTGCTAATTTCTTATTAGGAGCGCCAGCAGAGTTAGTAATCGAGAGCGCAACTTCAGTGGTGGTTCAACTCCTAGCAACTTGGGCGGTTCGCTTACGAGAGTGAATAGCGTTACCAGTGTACTGAAACGATTATTTAGCAAAGAAGATAGACCGGACGGTGGTAATTCGAGCGGTAGCAAAGTCTCTGGAAAAATTCCAAGTTCAAATTCAGCAGTTTCGCTGCAAATACGTCCAACCGGTATGTCCATTATCTAATTTCGTGTTTTTTTTTTTTTTTTTTTTTTTTTTTTTTTTTTTTAACTAACAATTTAAAATTATCAAAGGTGCAAGTGGCTCTATGAGGATAGGTGTCATCGAAGAGGTGGACGAACAAATGACTCTTACGTCGTTAAGACAATCGAACGATACTAGCAAGCCACATGTACAAAGTATATTCGCTCAAGGCCCACCACCACCGAGTGATCCTGTCGACGTTCCTGGTCCTGCACCGTCTCACAGACGAGACATATTCTCTAGGAGTGCACCCGCACCGGGAATAGGAGCAGCTGACAGTATCGGAAACACGCGTGATAGACGGAGCGATATAAGGTTTGTAATTTAACCATCAGGAAAATCACAACAATAAAGTTTTACAGTTTATTAAAATTAAATAAATGAATGGAAGAGAGGCCAATGTATATAAGAGTGCAAGCATGGCTTTTTTTTTTTTTTTTTATGAACAGATTGCAAACATTTCACTCGGAAAATCAGTTTTTATCAATGTTTTTTGCAATTAATTGAAATAGTTTACAAGAGATCTTATATAAAATAAATAATTATTTAATTATGAAGAGATATTTTATTGTTACTTTCATTATGATGTTAAACTAAAGCGTAATATACAGTTTTAAAACAAAGCCGAAGTTGTCAAGTATATTGTTAAGTCAAGTCTAAAGTAAAAAAGTAAAATTATAAAAAATTAATTGTAAAAGTTTGAAAAGTCAAGAATTAAAATGAGATAAATAAAGATAATTTTACACACACACATATATATATATGTATATATATATTTTTAATATTATATTTTCAAAATTTTTAATATTATATTTTCTAGATGATTAGTAAGTTCAAATAATATTGATTCTTTATTATTGCGAGTTGGAAGGTAAAAACCATATAATTGAAAATAAAAATTACAAATTAAAAAAATATATATATATTTTGTGTGTGTACACGTAGAAATTGAAACTAAAAATCAAAGTTTGCTTTCTTACACTTCAATTGAATAATAGAGCTTTATGTTTATAAAATTACATCATTTTTATAATTTATCGATTTTATAGATCACAAATATCTACGCACTCGGTGCAATCGAGTATTTTCGAGCCGGCGAGTTATCCTGGAAGCGGAATAAATGATGACTTGCCCAGTACTCCAAGGTCTACGTGTTCGGACGATTCCACGAATGAATTTACGAAATTGAAAAACGAGAGGAAAGAACAAAGACGCAACCGTAGAATTGCTCGAAGTGTTAGCGGTCAAATGAGTATATTAAATGGTAATCAATCAAAAAGTCCTCCGGATTCAGAAACTCTTTTACTGACAGAGTTAGCAGACGTGTCACGACAAAATATGAAAATACAACAACAGGATGAAAGTGATTAGATTAAAAATATAGTTTTTAAAGTATTTTTGTTACATAAAAATTTATTTAGTGGTTATTAGTATAGATGAATCATGGACGGAAATATTTTCAAGTCGTTTTCTGCAAAATATAAAAGTTCTATTCATACATATATGGATAAACACGACGGACAGTAATAAGATCATTTGAAATACAAGATGCGACTACAAATACCGCCTTTAAACAGAACATCAAATTAACAGCAAAATGTTTTGCGATTCTTTAATGTACTTATCAAACAATAATTGTTAAAAAAACAGTCTATAAATATCATAATTCAACACAAATTAATGGCAAAAGCTATTAGAAACTTATAGAAATTTTTTTAATTGCACTTAATAAGATTTTATATTCTTATAAAATAATTGAGAATATCCGCAAAAAAAACTTTCTACAAAATAGATAAAATGATTTTACATTGATAAAAATATATTAAATGAATATATGTATATATTTGTATGTTTATGTAATTTATATGCACGTTTCCTGATGATAATAAAAGCAGAGAAATACATATACATACATACATACACACGCGCGCGCGTACGCATGTATGTACATACACATATACATATACACGTGTATGTGCATATATACAGGGTGTCTAAAAACTTTAAACACAGCTAAAGTATACACGCATGTACTACATACACACATGTGTATACAGGGTGTCCGACAATTGGTGTACAATCTCTTGTAGATAGAAAGAGTAAAACTGACACCGAGTCGAAAAGTCCTGTACCATTTTGCGAGATTCGCAATAGTTACCGAGATCTTAATTAACAAAGATTCGCGAATAAGCATGCATCGGGCTGTCTTACGCGCGTAAGACGACAGCTCAGCGCGCTTCGCGCGCTCACGGTGTGACTCACCCGTAGCAACATACAAGAGGAGCTAATATAACAGAATATACTAAATAGCTTTTATATATACTTATTTTTTTTCCAAATAAAAGATACCTAAAGCTAAAAAATTGGAAGGCAAACTGAAAAGTATTATCATTGGAACTTTTATCCGTGGAAATTCAAAAACTCTCGTTTTGAAAAATAATATGAAATTTACATAACTGAAAGATGCGTTGAAGAATAATCTAAATCTGTCTGAGAGAAGTTCTTAAGTTATATTATTATTTTGTTCCTATTTTATCTTGAAATTATCTACTGCATTTTGTAAATGAACACAAACGACTTTAACAAATCAATTTCCATTCGCATTCCATAATGTACACAACTTGTTACGGTGCTTGTAACTAACCCACTATTTACAGTATTATTCAAATAAAATATTTTTAGTAAAATAAACTTGGAGTTTTCTTTCACTTGTGTTTATTATAACAATAAGTTCCAAAAACCAAAAAAAAAAAATTACCCTAAAAGCTATAGTTTACTGTTAAATATGATTTTATAAAATCACGAAGTAAAACAATCTTAATTCATGTTAAGAAGGTTCCGATCATTTATTGCTGCAAGATGATTGTATATAGACAGCAAAAGAAAACATGTCGAAAAAGTTTATAGCTCCACCAGGGCCGTAAAAATTACGTACTTTGTTCTGATTGCCCAGTTTTTCACGCTACCATTTGAATCTCCGCGTGTTTCTAAGACTTTTAAAAGTACCAGAGCACTGTTTAAATCATCCTCCGTCCAAAATATTAACCAGAAAAAAACAAAAAACACATTTTTGCTTGTAGCTCCCAAACCAAAAGAGCAAAATCATCCAGCTTGGGTGCGTTCGAAAGCTTACTTCAGCCCGCATCCAACGCACCCAAAATCAATCGTTTCAGACGAAAATCGCCTAGGGTTTTTTCTGAAAATCCCTAGGCGACAGTATAACTACTAAACCAGAAGACTGAGAGCAACGAGCTCTTGTGC
>QVNV01007909.1:0-15235 GCA_014825455.1 Pseudomyrmex pallidus
TGAATTTCTCATGAAAAACCGTTCGTATGTACATGGTCAGATAATAGTTCTACGCGCGCGCGCGCGTTGATTAACATGTGAAAATAACGTCTGTATGACCGCGCGGGATGACGCAAAAGCGAATTGTATATCAATATTGTTCGGAAAGTCGGTAAATAATAACGCATCGATAGTTTCTAAATGTTAATTAATTCTAAATTGCAATTATCCGATAATAGCCGTTGGATGTTTGCGGTTCATTCGCGTTGCGAGCCACGATGTCGCAATTTGCTTTCGAAAATTGAATTCATCACAAAGAGTGGTAATTATACGAATTTAATTCGCGCGTGTAGATGAAAATAAATTGCACATTTAGTGTATTATAAGCTATTACTTAGCCCGTAATGTTCCATACATTTACTAAACATAAATTTTTATTTTTTACATACATTATTCGGAAAAAAATACGTAGATATATATTTATAGAACTATTTATTTCTACAATGTAATGAATGTAATTATTTGTACTTTTCTTGAGAAAAGCAATTTTAATTATATTTTCTACTTTCTTTCAAGAAGCGACTGATCGATAATAAAATTAAAACAAAGACCTATAACTCACGATTTTCGAATTGAGTTATTCGAATTTTCGAATATAGATTGACTATAGGAGGGGGACCGCGAAAAGACCGCGGATATAGGAGAGAAGAGTCCGGGCATATTGAGTCACTTAAAAAACGATATTTCGATGTGTGCTTTATCGGGCACGAGCGCGGCGCAGACCAGATAGTCACGTGCTGTGCGTGCTTCGCCGAGGATTTCCCAGATTTGCGATCCCCGAATCTCACCAGTCGTTCTCTATCTCCAACGAAAACCCCGGCTGCGAGGCGCACCCTCGATCAGGCCGAAGGCAAAAATAATAGACTCGTCGCGCGTTTTCATTCCCCGGTATATGTCGGTGTAATGGCGAGATCGGCCGCTATTATCAGCTAGAATTCTTGGTTTTATATAAAAGTCTTATCCGCGCCCACACGGACATTGATGCAATCACGAAAATTCAATTTCATATCAAGCGCTTTAAATATTTTTGCACGAGATAATAGCGGCGCGTTTAAAACTCCGATTTATGCAACGTCTCCCAATCGATCAGTTATGTATCTTCGTTATATCTTCCCTTCTATTTTGCCACCAAAACCCACTGCATTAATGAGAGTATTTTTCCAGGTATGTGAGTCCTGTTTACAAAACTTCGGTAATGCTATTTCTTTTTAATTAAAATGTTATTATTTTTATCGCAAATTACATGTATTGATCGCACAAATGATTTTGTTACAGTTTGAGAATGAATGTGAAACTGTTAAAGAGAGAATTTCGTATACAGTATTCCGTAACGTTCTCTGCGTCCTCAGAAACGGACCACGAAGAGAAGATTTTCGATATTTTCCAAGCGAGAAGGACGTTCTTGCACGCGCGCGTGTAAAAGCACGTATGTAGCGAATCGATTGTGCAAACAAGAACCGCCCCCGTCTATCGTCCTCTCGTTAAATTTCTGTTTCACCGTTTCAATGCAAACGTTGCGAGATATAAAAGTTGCAAGCAGGCCATCAGGCCAATCCGAGAAGTTTCGCTCTGTTTGCTCGGCGCATCTAACTTATTAATAGCGTTTAATATCGCGTATAAATAGATCTCTATTTGAATATAGTGGTTTTCCTTAGCGTTATGTATTTGATATGTGTGCGAGGTAATAGTTTTTCGGAAAATTTACTAAATAATTTTTTCTTTTATTAACGTGTAAATAAAACATTGCTGCTTGCGGTTTGCGAAGACATTTTTAAACACGTCGATTTCGTTTTTTTGTAATGTGAAACATTACATGATTGTGATCCAGAATGGTTTTATTATACATAAAATGACATGTAAAATAATTTTAATTAAACATTAAACATTACTCTATCTTTATATCTCATTTGTAGAGCAGCACAGATATGTCAGTGTACTTCCGCACTTTATTTCTCTCGTGCGAAGTTTGCACACACACTTATTACAAGTCCAAGAAGTCACGTTTACCGTTAAGTGTGGACAGGACACAGGCTTCAGTCATTTTTAACGAGTGTCGCGGGACATTAGTCGAAGTCGATCGATGAAAGCATTGGAGGGCAGGCAGGTGGTGGATGAGTCGCGCGCCGATCAAACGCTTCGAATTGGCAGCGATTTCTCGGCCAGCGGCCACCCCTGGTCAGCCCAGTCCTCACTTCCGTCGAGTCAATTTTAATAATTCCATCCTTCCCTCCGCCCTCTATACGATTCACCTTCGTGCCGCGCGATGACTCGCACGATTTTTCCGACGGGCTTTCAATTATCCAAAAGGATCTCGCTCCCACAAGAGCGAGCATTGCCTCGCGAAATATCGATCGCTCGAACGCTCTCTTTTTCTCTCTTTCTGGACGATCGTCGCATTAGCAACGGTGTAGGTCCCTCTATACCGGAAGTGGGCGGAACGAGAAATTACGAGCTGTAGTAACGAGAACAGCGCGTTATCGTCGCTCGCAATTACGACTCTTATATACGACATGAACGTTCTTTGGAAAAGCATATGAACCCTGCGCGCGCCTTCGTCGGTTAATCGAACGATTGCGACAAAGGGGGTGTCCCAAAATTATTGTGCGCAGCTCCACATAAGTTTTTTTGATGAAGTATATTATTATTGTTCTTTTTTCTCTAGGAAAACTCTGCAGCATTCTGTAAGAATTATTTTTAATTGCTTAATTATTATATCAATTGTGTTACCTAGCAAAATTCATTAATGACAATGTGTCTATAAAAAGACAATTTTCGAATTCAACTATTTTCTACATTTCAACCTCGTTATTGAATAACTGTCGAATAAATGTCAACTCAATAAAATAGTTCTGACTTTTTTAATTTAAGATTTTATCTAAATTCTGTAATGCCCACTGAAAATGTACAAAACTAGTCAACAAACAACTTTAAAGACTACAAGTTTGTTATTTGAGTTCACAATTTTGGAAAATATCTATGCAAAATGTTGGAATCGTAGGATGGGACAACAATAAACGAACTTTTCTTGGGAAATATAAAACATAATAAACTAAAAAAAAAGACATACCTAAACATGTTAATGCAACGTATAGGCTTAGGGTAAAATCCCAATACTCTCGCTAATGCAACCTTTTTTGCAGAAAACGAATATTAGTCTGTCGTAAAAGGGAGAGCTGTGAAGACAACATTGCTGTAAAGTGATTTATGAGACCGGTGCTTTTTATACTCCAAACATTACCTATCTTTCAAAAAGAAGTAAAATTCTGCTAAGTTTTAGGTATCTTACGCGATATACCGTAACAGCAATAAAAAGATAAGTTGCAACACGTATATAAGAGATAAATTATATGTGAGAGACAAAATAGCGCTTATTGCAACGCATTCCCGTGCTATTTATTTTCGCTCGTATATTTCTTTCGACCAGATCTAAGCGACATCATCAACGTAATCGATATATTGGACTTTTTATTGTTTCAGTTTGATCTTCGTGGGAGGCTACGCGTAGCGCGTAAAGATAAACATCCATATGCAAGAATAACATCTTCTAGATCCCTCTAATCACAACACTCGAAAGATACCCCGTACATAAACGAGAAACATGAGTAGAAAAACACTTTTGATAAAGCTATCGGAAAAGTGGAAGAGTAGCCTGGCAATTCATCAAGGAATATCATTATTCGCACAGAAAACTGTATTGCATGCAAACAAATTGACAAAAGAAGTTTTTGAAACAAAAATAGCGATTCAGGGAAGATTGCGAATTTTTTCATAAATAAGGAATTTTATTCGAATTTTATTTTGATACATTTCACATTGTCTTCCACAATGTTTTGCAATATAATCGAAAATAGAACAACCTTGAACACGGTTAATTCTAATGGCACTTCAAGTTAACTAAAAAAATAGTGTTATATTGTTTTTTCGTATACGTTACATATAATAATAGGTATTACGAATATGTCTTAAATTAAATAGAAAAGGTTTTAAGAATGTTAATTGCAAGTATGACTTCTTATATCAAATCGTTGTTTAACGACGATTAAGAAGTTCTTATTTATGACGTATTTTGTTCGGTTCTCTCTGGCTTTACATTTTCCAGCTGATGTCTTTTCTCCATCCTTTATTCATTAGTACGTACTATTATAGGAGTTTGTTAAGTAACAATTTAATGCAAGCACTTTTTACAATCGCGTGTATAGTAAACTCGTTAGACAACAATTTGATGTAAAAAGTTTTTGCATGCAGTTGTAAAGTTGCGTAAAATAAATTATTCTTATATCATATAATTTTCAACTCTCCCCCTTCTGTATATATTCATATCCTAAAACTTAAAAACGTTTCGATCTTCAATTTGAGACTTTTTTCGATGTCTTGTTTTTTTTTTTTAATAAATAGGTATAAGAGTCATTCGAGACATAAAATCTTTGACTTTTCGCGCAAATAACAATAAATAAATAAGAATTTTTTTATCAGAAATTACTGCCAAATTTATGTTGTAAATAAGTGCTGAATTAAGAATTGATAGAAGTTTGGTAAAAGTATGAAACTCTTTTTTTTTGTTATCTTTGATTCATTCAAACAAAAAATTGATAGCAAAATTAAATAATTTAGTAATGCTTTAGTTTCTATCAATTCTTTTCAACCTAATTATTTCTTTATGCAGATATATCTCAACAAAACATATATTAAAACAAATTACACAAAATGAACATTATACATTATATATCTTTAGAGGCACATGTGAGAGAAACCTGCGATACTGCTCGATACTTACCGAACAAAATTGTGTTCGGCAAGTTTATCTTACCGCAACAGTAACTTATGATTATTTCAAGTTTGGGAGAAGCTTAACACAAATTTAATTAAAGCTGCAACGATGTTATATTGTATAATTTAATAAATGTGCTGCACAGTTATGCAAAGTCTGAATTGCGTTCACACGCGACGAATAGTATTGCGAAATTCCTCTTCTCCGCGATTATTCCCTACAAAAAGTTACAAAAATATGACACGATATCTACTTATTACGATATGTGATTAGAACGCCTTATTACTTGAAAACTATATTTATTGCCAGAGAAGATATACTGATAAGAATATTTATCATAACAAATTAGCGGAATGTCTCTAAATTACTAATATATTAACAACAGTTGTAAAGTGGATAAACAAACTTGCGCGATATAAATCTCGTAGCTGTGTGATAGCATGTATGATTCAAAATCAGAAATGTACTAATTACACTCTTAATCTAGATTATAAACTATATATTTCTATTGGCAGTCTCAACCGCAAAGAAAGTTCCGACATATGTCTTCATGAATAATAATTCTCATTTTTTTTTTAAACTTTTGGCAAATTCGTTTGCGTGAGCGAAATTATTAAGTCTATTATTTATATTTAAAAAAATTGTAAATAAAAAAATATTGCAAATGTAAATATTTTTATGTGGGATAAACAATCTATTTTAATATACTTGCTTAAATTTATGGAGAGAGACAAGAAAAATTATGTTCTTATTATCTATATACAGTGTACATTATCGCTCAAAAGTTTAAAAATCACAAAAATATTAAAGAGTCAAGAAATTTTATTACTTATTTGCTTATAAGGATCGAATAAACACATTTACAAGATGGTAAAACATAAGAATTTTAAAACACTTAAATGTGAAAATATACAGATGATAGAATGTCATAGAATAGGTTCGTAAAAGTATTTATTCTGTTTTTGTGAATATAAAAACCTAATGGACTCAAACTTTTGAGCGGGAGTGTATCATAAATATGTAATTTATATATTTTTCCGTGAAGATATATGCTAATAATAATAGTAAAAGTTTTAATAATTATATATACATATATAAAGATGGCTACAAAATAATATATAACTATCTAAAGAAACTTGAAATGTATATAGTTACATATCTATATACTAATATGCATGCATAATATTGTTTTTATACATGTATGTATTCTTCATAGACACATAATATACATATAGACTATGCGTTTTCTATCTTTTCCGTGGGTAGAAAATGTGCAATATTTAGAGAGAGACAGAGAACTGTCGTTTTTCTTCTTTAGTGACGTGATGATTGGCAGACAAGAAGAATGGGAATGAGAAATAGCATAAAGGGGAATAGAAGAGCGATAAAGGAGAAACAGTTGCCAAGACGGCCGATACATTGTCTGAGTTGTCTCTCCACTTCAAACAAAAACACAGATAAACGTCGCTAGCATCTCTCTCTATTTCTTTCTAAAAATTGACTCACTCCCCTTCCAACATACGCAGTCTACTTATTATATATCTATGATAAATTTCTACAATATACACTCGCGCGTGTGCATATGTGTGTAATTTCGTACAACGTATTTTATTATTAATATTATATTTTTCTATATAAAAAAGAAATAAAAAGGCAGTGTAAATACAAAAACGTCGTTATAGATAAAAATATAATATTTGCGTGAATACATATGTGCCAAGCAAATTTGCACACCTTATATATGCGTACATATATATATATATATATATATGTATATATATATGACAGCACGAAATAATTTACAGTATCATTTTTTTTAGATTACATAAATAAAAAAATATTTGATTATCTAAATATTATTGAAGTTCTATTACTCTAAACACAATAAAAGCAAATATTTTGTAGATTTTATTATACGCTGCAATTACGTTTCAATTTTTCTAGAATTATTAATAATTAATTGTGTGCAAAAAAATGTTGCGTACAATATAATTTAACAAAAACACATCTAATAGTAATAAATATTTTGAAAATATGTACGAATTAATGAACAAGTCTTACTAATAATCGATAATCTACCTCTACATATATGTAAATATTATATAAATAATTGCTCTTTATATTCGAAAAGATCGAAATCGAAGATGCATAACGATCGTTCGTGAGCAATGGGTGAACAATCGCGAGTGAAGACCACGATAAAAATATACTACTGATAAAATATCTTTGATGGATATGCTCTGGCACTTAACGAGCGAGAATAATTTTATGGGAAGGCAATATGTACAATTAATATGTTACGGTGAGAAAGTAAGTATATCAGTATTTTTATAATCATTTTTAAACTTATCCTCGACAAATCTACATAAAATCATCGACTGTATTGTTTAGTGTACTAAAAGCTTGAAATTGTAAGTACATTATATGAAGCAATCAATTATAAATTACATGATTGTATAATATTAAGAAAGTAAAAATTGTCCATCACGTAACTAGCAATTTTCCAAAGAAATACAAACGTTTGAAAAACATTTCAACTTTCTTGACCAATAATTCTGATAATTAATATCAAAACATTAAACTTACTTTCGAATTAAGTAACATTTCACCATAACATATATGTATATAAGGCAATAATCGCATTACAACACTTGCTCAAAGATCAGTTACGGGTCCGGATAGATTTAAACTATTGTCGATCACTGTCTTGGAATCATTCGTGATCAACGAATTTTTATTACTTTTACTATATGCATTCGATATCTCGTCGACGTCATCGTCATCATTGTTGTCATTGTCGTTCTCTGTCCCGTCTTCCTCATCATCCGATGATGATAACGACGGCAGTGCTTGATTCGTCGATTTCCTGATCGGATCTTCGATAACGGGACACATACCGGAAGTCAGGACGTCGCGAATCTTGCTTACAGTTTCCGTGACCGTGGCTTTGTCCACCCTTCTACGCAGTATCTCCACCAGCTTCTCCAGTCTGACAAATTACGTTTTTGTGTCACGTTATGTATGTGTTCGTGCTGATTTGAGTTCATGCCATTTTTCCGCCGTAAATGCATCCACAGAAATTGCGCAACAATCTCTTTAGAAGCGGGCAAAGCAAATTTTTCAGCAAAAAGCCATGCTGCCGGCTAGAAAACAGAAGAAAACGACGCGATTCGGTGCTTCCTGTCCAGATCAAGCGTGTGTTGTGAGAATTCCTTTCGAAAGAAGAAAGATCAATAGATCTTCAAGGAACAGGAGGAGTCTTGCAAGCAGGATTGCATTCACGATACAACTTACATGTGCACGATATTTTGCCAAAAGATATAATTAATTGAGCAAAAATTAAATCTATAAATTATGACACGTTAATATTATTACTGTACTGTACAACATTATATACATGCACCAAGTATTTTATTACAATTCAGAAAAGAAAAAGACACATGAAACAAACGTATAAATTTACTTTATTAAATTTTGAATTTACCTTTCGCTATCATTTATTTCAAGTTTTTTTAAAAACAATGTTTTTATTGTTAAATTTATCTAATTAAAACACTAAAAATAATAAATTTATTATATTTTTTGTCATAAAATATATATCTTACATATAATAATTTTTTTTAATAATATAAAAAAATACATATTCTCTCTAATTCTATTATGGCAATTACGATTTTAACTCTACAACTTTTTACATTCAATTGCAAGAAAACTAGCATTTTTGGCAAAAATACTTGAGTGTCAAAATAAAGTTTTTAAAATATCCGTATAATGGCATGTAACATATTTTATATACAACTATAAAATTTATAAACTTACGACGTGTGCGTACATACATATGTGTGTGTGTGTACGTACATGTACATATAATATAATATATGTATAAAGTAAATAGAATTTGTCACATAAAGTTATTTAATCATGCAGAAAACGGTGATTATTTTGGCAGAATTTTGGACATTTATATTGTGGGAACACATATATACATGTACACATATATGGGAATATACATAGATTATAAAGATAAATAAATATATGGTAAAAGAAAATCAAAATTCTTAGACTGACATATCAATAACAAACATACACACACAGATGTGTTAACACTAATCTTTTGTAACCAAAATATAAGTTAAATATTATCAGTTTTTTATTTTATATTTATATGTTTGTTTTTACATGGATGTATATATATTCTATGCATTTTGATCTATATTTGTGACTGTCTATGTAAATACATATAATATGATATTCTTACGTGTATACGTAAGAATATTGAAATTTATACAAACACATATGCACGTGTGTGCGATAATTGTTGAGTCGCACTATATTTAAGTATCTATATTTAACTCTTTGCAATCATATGATAGTTCTATATATACTACTAACGACACCGTTATTGTTAACATATGATTGTGCAGTTATTTTGTCTTATACATTTTATCTACGCAAAAGTACGTTAATATAACGACATTGTCGTTAGTAGTTTATAGAATCGCAATGATTACGTTCACAATTAAGTTCTACAATTAATTTTATTCTGTTTGCACCACATCAACTACATGATAAAATTTTAATGCATATATTACGTTGTTTGTCGATATGTACGAAATAAATGTCGTGATTATTTTCTTAGATTCTCGATTCTATATTCGTAAGCGTGAATGCTTTTGGCAAACACACAGAAAACCTATGTTTTGCGACAGAATATTGACGCTAAAATATTTGCAGTCAATAAACAAATTCGACTGCAAAAGATCAAGCAACAAATGGAGTCATATACACATGCAAAAATATTTGAATACTAATCTACACTATGTTTTATAACGAATAAGTTTGTAAAAACTAATTTCTATTTGTAAAAAGAAGTATTACAAAAGTAAACAAATGTACCTACTGGAATAAAAGAAAGCTACTAGTATTTCCTCCAGTTAACAATAATTAGATAAGTCACTTTTCTCAAATTTGTTTTTAAAATCTAGCACATGGCAAAAACAAGATTTGTATTGTGAAATATCATGACTTGAACATGATGTGGATAAATTACGTTATTTTCAATATTATAACATTATATAGTTGAATTGCTATTGTTTTATTGCTCTCTATCTCTCTCTTTCTGTCTCTGATATACTGACATAATTCCTCTAAACATGAAGCGTGGCACAGCTAAAAAAGCATAAGCACGACGAACGTATATGAAAAAAGCATGCATGACAAGTGAACAATAGAACCTACGTGCTATTCGACATGTACATAGTAGTAGCCTCTAGTTAGAAGCCCCTTGAAGCCCCCTTTCGTGGATATTGGCGATGAGTAGTGTGGTATTGCGATTTTATTTTTGCATCTTTTGCTCGGGGGGCGCCCCGCGCGTACGTGACCTAGATATAGGCGGTGGTGTAGGTAGCGCGTGAAGGTGCTGTTTGGGTTCTGGAGGTCAAGGGTCTCGTCGAGCAGAGGTCTTTCGGCACAATGGAGCCACCGTAGACCACAGCAACGTCTGGTACCTCGGTGATGGAGCGACTCGTGCGATCGTCATTGGCGCAACTGTTCTCGTCCTCGCTCGTTATATCACGACCTGTCTCAGCCAAACTCAACGGTCTCACTGGAATTCTCTCGTTCAGAACCCTAGTGTCTTGACGCGAGTTTTTGTCGGACTTATCAGCCTCGCTGAATGACCTCTTTAAGTTGTTTTTTTTTCGTCTTGGTTTCTTAAAGCTGCCTCGTTGAGTGCGACCATCGCACATTTCCGGCAACCTAGTCACATGGTCAATCGAATTCTTCTCTTTACTAGCTACATCGTTAGGCTGTTTATCAGTTGAATCTTCCTGCTGTTTGAGAATACTCGACGACGATATAGGAGGTTTTGTTTCATTCTTTTCTGTTGTCACTTTCTTATTTACTTCTAAATATTTTCTAGAAAGATGATCGTTAGCTGGTTCTATCAGGGTGTCAGTTAGCATTTTCTCATCAATCGTTAATGATTTCATTTTTTCGTCGCAACACTCGGTCTTCTCCTGATTGAGCAAAAGCAAATAATCGGCTGATCTCCTCACAGGTATTTCCCATAGAGTTTTGTTAGTATCAGTAGACTCTGAATTCTGATTCTCATTTTTGTTTTGACGCTCGACTGCCATGTTTGTAGCACTGTTGTTTGTGCAAAGCAGTTGATAGAGTATCGTGTCTGAATAATGTTCTTTTCCGTTTTCTATCGGTTGTGGTACATCTTCACGAGACGCAGAACTTCCAGACGGAGTTCCAGAGCTTTGACAATGATCCATCGTCTCGGAAACGAACAAACGGGTGGCCGCCACCTCCGCGGAACGAGAACAGAAAACGGACGAGGAAGTGGCTGATGAGATTGCGGATTGTGGAAGGACGGGAGGTAAGGAACAACTATCTGTAAGAGCGGTACGCACGGGGGTGCTGGTTATATGGGGCGTATCGAAAGTTACAGGCGAGACAGATCTTGATACCGCGAAGTTTACGCACTTTGCCACATGATTCTCGGCTAGTGTCCTGGATGCTCGTGCCTCTTGGAGCTCTCGTCGTAGCGCAAGGGCCTCCTCCTCGAAAGCTGCGATCTCGCGACCTTCATTGCTAGTGTGAATAGAAGAGATTCTTGTTTTGTTTCTGCCAAGAATGAGCTTCCATTGATTGCGGACACATTCAATGTACGATAGATTTAAAGATCAAGTCTTTTTCGACAAAACGAAATATAAAACTCATCATACGTAAGTGTATAAAACCTTATACATGCTTTTATGTGTATGAAGAATTATGAGCGGGAATTGGAATAAATGGAATAAATGCAGCTATGACAAACTTTGTGTACACGATTTACAGAACTAATACAGAATTAAAAAACCAAACTTTTAGCAATTTTTATCAGATATGCTTGAATTCACTCTGTTGCATTATTTTTTAATATATACATCGTTGAAACAATATGTATATCTTATGTGTATGTAGATAGGTCGATAGATAGGTAAGTAAATGCAGGTAGATAGGCGTGTGTATGTCAAATACAAACAAATAAAAATAAAAATCGAAGCACAAGCTTCTAAATATTTACAAATATTAAATAAGTACTTACGTTGCACTGAGCTTCAACGCCGTCACTTCCTCTTCCAATTTCGCAATACGTTGATCGCTGGTTTCCTTTTCTTTTACAACCTGCGATATTTGATTCTGTAACAAGAAAGCAACTTGGCATAATAAACTCGTATATATTTGCATCAAGTTATAAAGTTATTCTCCTTATCCATAGTAATTGTTTGAATATTTAATCAGTTTGTTATAAAAGTAACGTAAACCGTGGAGTATTATTCAATTTCCTCTCTTATCTGTTTTATCAACTTTAATTTTTTTTTTTTTTTTTTTGCTCAATATATTTAACGATAATTATGCTTGGTAACACATAAAAAAAAGAGAAGCTGCGATAATCTTGATCGGCTCTCACGTGCAACAGAATTTACACAAATATGGAGGAGGAAGGTGGAAGAGTCCCGAGGGTTCAATTACGAGATTGCCAATATGCAGGCGACATGGCGGTGGCGGCCATCGCTTCGGCTGATGAGGCTAATGGATGGTTGAAACCCGAGAAGATACGGCAAAGAGGAAAAAGAGGCCAAGGGAGAGGCCCCTGACAGCCGCTAAGTGCGCTCCATCCTTTTCCACCCTTCTCTCCCCATCTGACCGAATCCCTCTCTCTCCCCGATCCTTTGGTTCCCGCCCCGTTCTCTCTCTATCTCCACACACTCTGTACGCCATGTGAATGCCCTTATGTGAAACCTAATCACTTTTAGCGCGTCACGGATATTTCGTATTATGTCTACATTGCGTTCTCCGATATCGGCCGTCTCTCTATGATTCGACCTTTTCCCTTCCTCCACAAAGTTAAGTCGCACATGCTGCAAGCTTTAATCGGCTGATGCGTTTCTCAAGGATAACCCTTGAACCAAATTTTTCGAAATTTTGTATCTAACAATATATTGCGCTTTTCTTATTGAACATATTTTTATACTTTATCTTCTACACATGACAAAAGCATGCATGTTTCTTCATATATTGCATTTTTACAACATTTTATTAAAGTAAACGGACAAAAAAATGAAATCTAAACTAGCATAAAATTAGCTCAAGTCATTATCGGAATAAGTGAGTTAAATAAAAATAATGCGAACAAATAAAACCAAAACCGATTATACTGATTTCGCATATACATAAGTCGAATAAAGAAAAGTTAGTGGAAAGAATCGAAATGAGCGCTACGTGATCATCTGGTTGTCCTAATCAAACAGAACGCAGGAACGTCTGTGCAAACACTACGTCGCATGATCGTAACCCGGAAGAACGAATGTCGAAAATATTGGGTCTAGTACTCATATTACATGGTGTCTCAAACTGATATAAGTGTGGCATAAGAAAAAGGGGTTTGCTATTACTTGTGTTTTCTATTCCCACATTCTTCAAACTATCGACAGCTCACTGTATATTTCTCTTTATCAATTTTTCAATATCTCGGTAAATTTAGACAAATGTAGGAAAATGAAAAAATACATCATAGGAGAAACTTGCGAAAGTATGTAACTTAAGTGCATAACTGTGTTGTAATTAGAAATTCTATCGTATTAAAAAAAAAGCTTCTAATTACTTCTAATTACTTACTCTCAGTTCTTCGACTTCTTTTGCCTGGTGATTATATCTTTCTTCAATTATAGCTTTGACTTTTATGGTTAAGCTTTCTTCGCAATTCTTGTTAGCTTCTCTGATGTCTCGTATAAGTTCTAAAATAAATAAATATATTTCATGTATATAAATGTGATATTTAAAATGTGATAGAAAATTACTACAATTTTAATTTTATTTTAAAGTTACACATACCTGATAACATTCCAGGTTGATAATCTGTGGGAGAACTATATTTACAATATGCCAATTTTGTTTTTACATTTTCTAAATTTGTTTTTGTTTCGCTAAGTTCTTTGAACAGTAGGCTATTGCACTTTTTTAGTTCTGTCATCTATAACATATTACAAAGTCATATGTTAATAATAAAAATTACATACTTAAGAAATATTATCATAAAAACATAATAATTTGAATTGAGAAAAGAAAGATACAAAACCTGTTCAATAAGTGATAAAACAAGTTTGTTGCTATAACTAATTGTTGTTATAGAACTTCCACTCTCGATACTTTCAGAATCACTGTCTGAATGATGTACATTTTCAGCAGGTCCAAGTCCAGGATCGGAATATCTTCTGTGTTCTGCATTTAGTTCATCGCTATTGATGCCACTATCTTTGTTGGCAGTAGGTGGTAAACTGGCATAATCTCCATTTTGATAAGCACTATTTACAGTAGATTCCAAATGTCCATTTTCTTGCAGACTGCCATAACCATTAGCAACAGTATTACTAGTGACAGGCTGAACATTAGCTAGGTGTTGACTGCAGTGATGTCTACGTCTACCGTGGCTGGCTCTAATATTTGGCATCGCAATCGGCTGATATATTCTGTACATTCCTGGTAATGAGACAGGCTGCATAGTGTATGTTACTGGCATCGGCGAGTAACCGCATACACTTGGATCAGACATTGCTGTGAACAAACGTTGTCCATTACCCGGGACATTTTGTGGTACACTGGCTGACTGCCACAGCATCCGCGGACATTCTGTGCCCGACATTAGACCAACGTCTTGATCATTTTGCGGACCATTTGGCCACGTATCCAACGCAGTATCCAGCAAGTTGTTCTTGCGACTGGACCGTCTCTTGCTCTTTCTCGAGTGATTCGGCAAATTCTGACGCGGTGATCTCGAAGGATCTGACAACCTGCACATTGATTGCCTTGTTAGCAAAACATAATCTAACCTCGTACGACAACGAGAACGGTAAAATCAGAATCTTTAGGTTTACACTAACCTCTTCTCCATTTTTGCAGTCGGCTTGATTTGCATCAAGAGTCAGTTCTATGCAACAGCGTGTACATCCGCAAATAGAGACGCTGAACTTGTTTCGATTTTTACCTACAATAGCCACGACCGAGAGATATCTCTCGATTTCTCCAACCTCCAACCAAAGAGAATCCTGAGAACAGTCAGGCCCATGAGAGAATGTGTAATATATTGTTTTGCCGCCCCGTAAGTCAGCGCAATGTCCACGGGTGGTGCACATTGGCAACTATGTATCCATATCCACGAGCAACTTGTCGGTACGTACGACACAAGTGGATATGGTTTTATTCCATGATATGTCCACAAGGTGCCGTTCTATTCTCCCCTAAGTGCACTGCACAAGCCATAGGTGAAAAATGCTTGCGCACGAGCACACCTTAGGCCTATAATACACAAAATGACATAGAGTGCATATGCATAGCATAGGACTATATGGACCAATGAGCGTCTAGCATAGTTTTATG
>QVNV01007911.1:0-10715 GCA_014825455.1 Pseudomyrmex pallidus
CGTCTCAACCTCCTCTATTCGATGCCTTAATATCTCGGAAATGATCTTTGCCGACTTATTGTACCTTTTCGCAGAGCGCATCACATATAGTATATTAGATGCGCTTATCGAAAAAATATCAAATATAAAATCGTCAAAAATGTAAAATCTATAAAATGAGAAATTAAGCGAAACAAGAACTTGTACTTTATATATGGGGTAAAAGACCATATTACTGACGGTGGTTCCTATTATTGTCAATCAAAATTTAAATGATTGTTTAAATATGAAAACTACATGTTTTGGTATTAGAACAAATTTTAATAAAATGTTTATCAAATATAATTATTGTTTAGTGAACAAATAAAAATTAAACATGTGTAGTTTTCATATTTGAAACCACTGTCAGTAATACGGTTTTTTACTCTATGTGTCGTAATTTTGTCGAAAATATGGACGTCCGAGTATTATTTTTCGTTGCTTCGCAATTGCGTCTCATCTGCGAATCCTGTCTAACTTCGGAGAACTTCGGTCACACACAAGATCATCATGATATTTCTGTTGCTTCTTGGCACGTATTTTCCTCGCGTCAAACGAAATATCGTATACAACAACTTTCCGCGGAGTTATGAAACTGTGATATCTCCGCTTTCTTTTGTGCTCGCGCAACGCCGAGCGAAAAATAGTAATATTTATATACAATGAGCTTCTTGGGTTTATAATGAGATTTCGCTGTGTGAGCAACGCGAAGTTAATAAGTGTGAGCAATAAGACGCGGAAAGGAGAAACATCAGATATAAAGAAATTATATCTGGCACAGAGAGAAGAGTTTTTCCGCGCGCAGCATTTCGGGGACGGGAAAAAAAATTGTCTCTTCTCTTTCGCGATGTGTAAGTGGTTATCGCACAAAAAAGTGTATTTTACGAGTGTATTTACTTGGCACAAATGCTCACTCGTTGAATATACACGTACATCTCTGATGTATAGCTATTTAACGCGCTATTTCCCGGCTACAAAGTGCTAACAAACAGAATTGCGCTGCAAATTCAGTACAAAAATGATGCGATCGGCGCATCATCCCGGTTACTCCGCCGGGATTTCCATTGGTATATACGCGGCGCGCATTGCAAACCGGTCGGTTTGATAAAAGTTGTATCTCTCCCCTAGCGTAGCTTTCGTATTTATGTTCCAATGGGGATAAACACATACGGGAGAATCCGGCATATAAATTGCTTCAGACTCACCGAGCGCACAACAAATGTTTGCGTTTACGCTCTTCACCCAAGGAACTTACGAGCGCGTATTATTTATTTCACATAAATATATTCGCGCCGGGGCGACGAAGCGAGTATATAAAAGAAGACAAGAAATTCACTTAAGCCGCAATTCGGTTTAAGAGAGAAGAGTTTTCACGAGAGAGCGTGGCGTAGTAGACGTTATTGAATTTTTTCCGCGAAATATATATCCTTTCCAGAGCGATAATTTTCCGCGACGAGTGCAGTTCGCGGAAATTTTATTCGACCTCACGCTTCCGCCCGTACCGGCTCTTCGAAACTATTCGATGCGGAAGAATATCCGCGACCGCGTTTATCGATCCGGTATATTTCTCGTTGTAATGGCAACCGAAAACTATCATCCGGCCGGGATTCATCATTCAGCAGAACCGTTCACTCGGGGAGGGGGAGGATCACATATTCATTCGCAATTCGAGCGCCGCGCAATGAGGATTATCTATTGCTAATAGCCTGACGTAAAACAAAAAAATAAAATAACGCGCAATTGGCGAAACAACAGGGTTAGGGAGGGAGAAAGTTTGGTAACACGCGTGTTATGCAAATCTGTCGAGTCGATTGCGGCATTTCCATAACATTGCGGTAGCGTGGCAGGCTGTAACGCGGGTATCCAACGGAACTGCATTTACGACCCTTACGATTACCCCGACGATGTTGGAAGTGCGGCGGTTAGGCAGGGACGGATATATCGATCGGTCCTAAAGAGCGTATTTTGCATTGCAACGAGCGCGATTAGGTTCCGGCGAGTTTAATTCCGGAAACGAAACGTCGTCGTGAGTTAGTGACTCTCTTCTTTTTTGTCTCTCTCTCTCTCTCTCTCTCTTTCCGAAATAAATAAATCGCCAAAATATAAATGCTTTTTAACGCATGTTATTACACCAGTCGGGCAATTTGCCGCGCCATTTCCTGTACTGTTGGATTATTTAATTAATAATGTATTTTAGCCGCGTTAATCTTTTGAGAGGCTTAAAATCTGACGAGGCTTAAAATTACCGATCAAAAAAACTCGTACTCGTAATTCTTCATTTAAGTAAAATATCCGGTTAATACCGGTTAATACCTCAAGCTTGCAATTAAAAGTTCTCATCTGCTTTATTTCCCGTTCCGCGGAGATAATCGCAGATTCCAACTTTGCGCGCGCGCGCGCGCGCGCTCGACAGACAGCGCGGATTTTCAGATCGTGTTTAAAGTTCTCAAGTGACGTGATGCACTGCGACCGATTATTCGTGGCAACTGCATTCATGATCCTGTGAATTTATATACGCAATATTTGCCTCGGATATATATACGCGCGCGAGCGAGCGCGCGCGCGCGGCCGTTTCGCAGAAAGGCATGAAACATTAATAACACGCATCGATTGGCGCTTGCGATACGATTCTACGTAGAAATATTGCGCTAAAAAAACAAGTTTTCAGGCGCGTTTAACGGCCGGGCCGCACACGTGTGCCGCGAAATTTAATAAAACCGCGGCGCATCAAAATCCGAACATGTCCGTTCCGGGGCTTGTCATTGCCCCAAATACCGTGTTTATTAAATCGTAATTAATGCGCGCGCATTGCCGATAATGCGTCATTTATTTTACAAGATCCCAAGCGGGATGGGAGGTAAAATAAAAAAAAAAAATATATATATCATTTTCCCTCGTCCGTCTATCAATCTCGGAAATCTCGATTAAATCCGAAGGCGTCAGCGCGATACCTACACATCGCAACCCTCCGCGAGCTGACGATCGACCCTTACACCATTATTGGATAGGACACTATAAATAAGTTACGCGATACACCGAAGTTCGTCGCGAACTGCGGCGCGCACGGACGGGCGTTTCTCACGATATCGTTTATTTGAGAAGCCGCTTGTTAGAAATGGCTCGTTTAATACCCTCCTCCCTCCGTTCTCGGGATTACGTAGGATAATCCGCTTAATGCTCGTTTACGGCGTTCTCTTACGAACGCACAAAGGAACTTCTCCTTCGTAAAAAAAATTCAATGCTTGAACGCGAGTAAGAAATGGCGGTTGTGTACCGCAGCCTGTGTGTTTTTTTTTTTTCAATGCGCCACCCTTCTTCAACGCGCACTCTCTCTCTCTCTCTCTCTCGTTTGTCTTGCGCTTAGTCTGCCATCAGTAACAAAGAAAAAAAGAAAGGAAAAACAATTCAGAGAAGCTTTACCCACGAGATAATAGCGAGAATGATACCCAGCTCGTTAGATTAATTGCGTTCTGAATTCGCAATCCGTCCTTTCCGTTGCCGCCGTCGCCACCGCCACGTTGCGCGCGTTTGGCCATTGTGATTGCAGAATCCAATTTCGAGATTTTGCAACCCCTGTGCTATATCTCTCTCTTCAATAAACCCCACTTTTTTGCGTACGCTGTATTAATTCTGCTCGATATAATGGAAACGGTATGGATTTTATTATTATTATTATTATTATTTTTTTTTTAATACCTCCGCGTCGCGCGCGTTGAATCCCTGTAAAAACCTATCGGTGAAATATCGGTTCTTCGACGAAGACAAGCGGACGTGCGCGCGCGCGCGCAGTGACATTCATTATACCGGGATTTATCTTGAAAAAGATCTCTCTTTTCATTTGGAAAGATTAAAACGGAAGTCGATAGAAAAGATGTCGCGCGCTTAACTAACATCTGCACTCCATCCGGACTAATAACGCCTGACCCTTCGCCTACAGATACCCTTCTATCTATACCCCTCGTGCTCGTTCTGTCTTTCGGAGCGCGTTTTCCGGACGGCGGCGCATTAACCATTCGGCAACATCCGTCCCACGCGGTCATTTATTCATCGCGCCGGGGAAACAGTTTGCGCTGTATATCGGACGCGCGGTGGTTTGCGATGAACGGCGAAATATTCGTCTGTGTATATACTTGCAAAGCAATCTCTCGTGTTCTCCGCACTGCAGGACTAATTGCTCTTGACCCTTTTAGCTCCAAGTTGCGCCGAATAGCCGTTTCCGCGCTATCTAGCGCTACGTACGCGCGACTGATCCCAAAGAACTCTTTTCCCGAAGAACGAAGCAAAAAAAAAAAAACGTACGGTTTTGAAGACTCGTTGCGACGACGGGAAACAAACATCGCGTCGATTATTATTTACATTCGTACGAAAAACGCTCGGGAAAATATTTACGCAAAAATTGAATATCACGGCGCAGCTTTTCATTCAGTTTTCGCAATAGCCGCGCACTTATTGATTTTTGCGATATATTATTTTTAATAGGAACCGCCGATCGCGAATTTTCGAGAATTGTGTGATTACGCGTTTTCAAATTATACGGTCACGCACGCATTTCGGTTTTGAAATGTCACACGGCGGAAAGAAATCTCTGACAAAGCGACATATCGTCGCGAATTACACGTTGTGCAAAACTTTTCGGACGTTTCTCTGAAAAGTCTTCCGGCACACCTGTCAATTTAGCATACGGCGCGTTTGGAAATGTTCGTCTTCTTACACACAAAAGAGGGTCGGGGGCGCGAATTAAACGCCCGCTCGCGTCTATTGTCTCACTTCAACTTTCGCAAAAGTTTAATCAATAATGGAAGAACCCCAGGACTAATTTTGCTCCGTCGAATCTCCCGGCAAGTTTATATCCAGAAAAGGCGACATCAATCATCTATTTTTTTTATTAATTAACAAAGAGAAAAGAGAAGATCCTCAATTGTATTTATTGTACAATAAATATTAATTAATGGAACAGAAGTGTAATATTTCTGTTTATGGGAGGCGCTGCTGAAAGAGTGTTTACTTTAACTTTCTCGATGCCACTCTTCTTCAATATAAATAAAACTCAATCGTAATTGCTCGAAATAATTTCTCGCGTCCGTTCTCGCATCGTCGTCGGTGGAACGTCGAGGAAGATCAAAGATCGCCTTTTGTGAAATTATCGTCGAAAAAACTGTGACGTAACCGAGGGGGGGGGGCAACAAGAGATGCGTTCGAGATATTCCGCTCATTAATATGAACCTCGCATCGCGTTCTCGTGCCTATTCTTGCAAAAAAAAAAAAAAACTACTTATTTTCATTCGACTCGACGTGTACACGCGAAGAATCGGACGCCGATAACGGCCTGCTGTGTGTATGCGGTGGCTCGACGCCTCTTCTGGATTTGCACCCGACGTTATCGCCTTAAGCACCCCTCGTCTCCCCTTAATCTGCCATCAAACGCCGTTAACCCGCCTGAATTACCAATGACATTTGCCAGATACGATCGCGCGTGCCACGGGAAATCAAACTACCGTGATTGGATGGCAATGAAATAAAAAAAACTTGTCGAATAACCGATTCAATGATCCGACGAGCGGATCTGATATCATCCTGCTGATACACTCGCCCGATTATTGACATCATTGACTCGGTCGATGTGTATTTCTTCGAGACGGAGGGAATTGTTTTATACGATTGGTGATTTTCCGCAAAAATACGTACGCTCGCGAATAAATATCGATTTCGTATTCTCTTTGTAACGAAGGGTTTATTTACATAACCAGTCGAGAACAACATGACCGCGAACGACGAGACTACATCAAATAGACCATCTCGTGTAGTTTACCGCGTACTTCATCACGAAGTTTCAAAGAAAACGACGTAATGAAAGCGCCGTCGAAAGGATTGAGAAGATAATACGCATTAGCAAAAGAGAGAGAGACGAGAGACAATTCCTTTGCCAAGTTTAATGCGAGGAGCCTTTTGGGTAAGAAGCTCGCCGCACCTTTCGCCAAGACAAGGGTTTGGGAAAACATTGGCCGTTCGCGTGAGTCGCTAACGCAGTTTGCTTCCGGGCGGAACTTGGAAACTCCCGCTTTCTCTCAAACGTGGGGTGGCAGGAAACTTTTCGCATTGGGGATTTATTACATATTTTTGACCCAGTTTCCCCGCGAAAAACTCTATCCCGCAATTCCCACAGCTATATCCTCCCCCTTTTCCCCCCGTAATCGTGCACACGTTTAACATCGCGCGTTTGACATCCAGCGATTCTCGTAATCGCAAAACGAGAATATAATTGACGATTCTCTCGAAACGTGTGGCGAAACTTGCGTGTCGAAATATTATTGCAAATGCGGGCGACATTGTGGGGAGCGTGTGTATGTAACAAGTCTCTGTGTAACGTGGAGTATATATAATTTTCCGGACTGTTAAGCAGCGCGCAATATATATATTAACTCTTAAAGTACACACACGTTCCCTTGTCGAACATTAAGTATACAGCGGAGTATTTGAATATCTCACCCCCCCATCTTTTGCTCCACATGTTATAAAATATACGCAAATTCGCGTAATTGCATAATCGTCGCCCGCGGTTCAACTCTTTTGAGAAACGCTCCGACAATTTGTTTGCTCGAAAACTTCGTTTTTTTGTTCCGATTGCGCAATGGAAGAATAAAAGTCAGTTTTTTAAGTCTCGGAAAGTCGGCGGAGAGTGGATTTATCTTATATGTACTCCAAGGGTTAGAGAAAAGACGCGGAATGCTGACTTGTAATTTATCTTCCTCAAAAAAAAAAAAAAAAACGGAACGCACAGCGGCGGCGGCGCTTCAAATGTTCGCTCCGATGTATCGCTCCGATGTGATATTTGGGTCGACCGTGATAAATATAAATTCAACCATTCGGCAACCGCGCGCGGGGGGCTACCGTGCGCATCAAAACGACCCCAATTCAAGGATCTCGTTTATCACGATTGTCGCCGTCTTTGAAAACGTATCTCGGTCGCATTTCGAATCCGCCGGCTTTAACGGCGAAAAGAAGAAACGGGGCGTTTCTTCTCTTTCTCGGTGGTCGAAGGTATGTATAGATCGCGAATTGACGAACAAAGAGCGGAATAAAAAACCTCGGACGTGTACCTAAACCGATTGCGTGTCACCGCCTGAGCTAATCCGACTTTGAATACATCGAGAGAAAAGCCGTACAAGAGATCCAATCCTGGTTCTTCGTGCCGTTTTCCCAGCTATAGAGTTCTAGGTCTCCGTTCTCATCTTAAAAAAAAACGCTTAGGTAGGCAAAACACGCGGTATCTGTGAAGTTTCGCGCGCTTGTCTCTCGGAGGCGAGATGATAGAATTCAACGCGGGCCGAAAAAAAAAAGCGTGCGTGCTGGAAAGCAGAGACGAGAACCGCGCGTGATGAAGACGCACGGCGATTAAGAGAGGCTGAAAAAAAAAGAAAGAAAATTAAATCGATGATTATTAATATTCAATACCGGAGGATTGGTCAGGAAGGTAACCGCGGCTCTCAAGTGCTTCAGGTTGAGTGTCTGCGTGTCCTCGAGATCGTCACCGTCCTCTCCCAGGAGCGCCGGTATTTGGATCGACGTTTGGCGCGCGGCCGTCTTGTCACGCTCGTCCTGCCTGATCCTCGCGACGATCCTGCGACGATCTCCTTCATCGCCTTTGTCATCCTCGCGGTTAGGAGGTTTGAAGCGTCCGGAGAACGGGCATGCCATCTTTTGCAGACGCGCTGTTCTTATTACGGTCCGACGAGAGGATCCTCTTTCGAGATCCGGACAAGGAGAAACGGGAGCACGCGGCGTTAATTAACGAGAGACATGCCGCGCGCCTCTCGTTGTGTTTATCTGCGATCAGCTGGTGCACAGCCACTACAGACGCTCCCTACTCCCCTTGTTCGTATTCGAGCCCTCTTCACCCGCGCTTCCTCTGGCGAATCAACGATACGAACGTGGTGCTCTTCCGCGCGTGAGATTGTTCACAGCTCTTTCACGTCGCTGCCCTGAGCGACGCGCGAACACGTGAAACTGATCCGAGAACTCATCTTCGTCGTCGTCTGCGTCTTCTCGATCTTCGTCGTAATAACGTTGCCGCTAACGTCGCTGATGATCATCGACAGATCTGTCATTCTCGATCCTTCATCACGTACGGTATGTGTCGCGTATAGAGAGAAAAACCCCTTCACAACGGTTCTGCTAGCGCGCACGTTTATCCCGGCGTCTGCAACCACCGGACGCGATGCACGCGGTTGTCGCAACGCGAAGAAGTATCGGCGATTGTTTTTGCTCTCTTGGAATATAATTTTCTTTTTATCGCTGGAATCGCTCTCCGGTCACGTAAATGGGGCGAGATTTCTCGTTCTTTTTACTTTTTTTTTTATTTTTTTGGATGTCGAAAGTCGACGGATGTCAACCGCGCAATATCGTCAACCGTAATTCGCGCGCGCATTCACCTTGGCAGGGAGACGCGGCGGATCGTCGACGCGACGGTAGGATGGTACGGTGGACGATGATGTAGCCGTGACACGACGCGCGCGCTACATACGTTGCCGTGCCTGAGCGCCTAGCGCCATACTGCTATATGGATTGACCGCGGCAACGCTCCGAGGCGCGACGAAGAGGAGAGAAGAGCGACGAGGGAAGGCAGCAGGGCGCGAGGGTGAGTCGGACGGTGTAAGGGGGTGCGCGGAGGCGTCACGAGGGTAGCGAAGACGCCTGCGCGTGTTTTCCTCTCTCTCTCTCTTTCTCCAACTGCTGTACTTCCTGTTCTCTCCTCTGGTAGGTCGCGGAGAAGGAAAACCTGTCTATACCTGCTCGCTCGCCTACCTCACCTGGTTTGACCTGACTCGCTGCCCTGGTGCAGTTGTTACCTGCTGGCGTGCGCTCCTTCCCCCGCCCTGGAGATTTTCAGGAAATTTAGTATGCATACTTGTTGTCCATTATTAACTTCTGCAATTTTGCCGCAACGAGACAGATGCGACTGACTCGCGTGACGTGTCCGCGGTCATCTCGGGGGGGAGCAAATTGTTGGACATTAGATTAAAATTAATGAGAAATGTGCGAATTGCGTGCGCGTTATACCACGTTAGTCATTAAAACTGACAAAGCGAGAGGAAATAGATATAATAGAATGCACATTTAACGATTACTTAGTACTGTGGTCGCATAATAAAGCAGACAAGCTGTGTGCATGTAAACGAGCAATAACACACTTCGCCAACACACTTTCTGCCGCAATTTGCAAATTATATTATTACGTTCTCGTGGAGTTTCGCCGTTTCGTGTATTAGTTTATCGTCTAAACTATTTTATCCATCTCTTGGAGTTTTACAACGCTTTCCCACACGCATTTGTTCCGCAAACAAGATCTTGACGTAATTATCTTCGCGCTACAACGTAATGTGATTATTGCCGGGCAATGTTTGTCGCGCGGAAAATGCAATGTCATCGTAAATATTATCTTACGTCGGTTGCAATTATACCTGGATCTGCGGAAACAGTTGCAACACGAACGCGCATTTTCGATCGAAGAAACTTTTCTCGTAAATTTCCAATAATCGCGAGTAAAAAACTCTTTTTAAATCACATCCTGTACAAGCGCGTTTAATTAGAAAATAAATCGAGAATTGCGCGGTAATGCCCAGCATCTCTCTTTCGGGAGCTTTAACGTGTTTGGGGTAAATTACGTTGTTGCTTCTTTCGCTCTGCTGTGTTTTTTATTTCTTTTATTAACACTATGCGAATTAATTCCTGCCCGTCGTGTCAGTTTTCATCGTCTTCAACCACGTCTTCAAACATCACTAATTAACAACTATTAAATTTGTTTTTTAATTCAATTTTTCTTTTCAAAATACCTCCTTAATCTTCGTTCATGGTGAAGTGCTAAAACTGGTTGCATCGGATTATCGGGAAGGGTGGAATATATATATATAAAGGGGGTGGCGGAGAATGGATGAGTTTGGTAATCAAGTTTGTCCAGCACTTTTCTGTCCATGCTACAGGCGGTAGAATCGAATATCCCCCATCTCGGTGCTCGACAATTCGGAGCGATCGATCTGTACCATTATCACGGGAGGAGCATTGCTTCGCGCCGCGGTCGAATGTCAGTGGTCCGTTCGAAGAGGAAGCCGGGTTGAGGTCGGGTCATTGCTCACGGGAGATTCCCAATGGAAATGTTCTTATAAATTACGAGAGAAAACTCCGCACAAATTGTGGCGGCGGGAAAAACAAGTTTATCTTTTCTCGCGAACAAATAAGGGTGTAAATATCTTATAATACGCACAACATCTCGTCGTCGTTCGCCTTCAATGCGCGATACGTTGCGGACACACGCTCCTCGAGAAAATAATCACTCGATTGCGATAAAATGAGGGCAATGAGAAGATATAAATATCTCTTGAAAGCGGCACGTATTGGATATTGCAAAATTAGAACATTAAATCAGTTACTCGCGCGTATTCGTACGTACATACATATATCAGCGTCCGTTCAGATTTCTTGAGCTGTTTCGGACGCGATCAGTCGTATATTTTACCACTGGGTTTATTATTCCTGATTTTAAGGTAGTTCTATCACGTAGGGCCGGATTTCGTGGGTGCTAAAAGGGATCCATTATAATTTACAAGAAAAAAACGCGTATTATGCATGACTAAGAATATAATTATTGACGAAATATAATAAACTGTTTGTACAAAAATATTTTATAAATGAAGAACGACAAT